>JAGVVM010000520.1:0-41833 GCA_019149425.1 Psidium friedrichsthalianum | reverse complement strand
CTCAAGACGAGAGAGCTCATCGAATGTGTCGAATAAGCCAGAAACGCGTGTCGACCTTAGTCGAAGGATCTTGAGTGAAGACAACCGATCTATATGAATTTCCCCTCCCAGACTCGTGCATTCGGTGGCGTCTAATATTTCAAGGTTGCCCAACTTGCTAATAGAACTAGGTAAACAACTCAATTTCTCGCAATGAGCAATAGTCAAATCTTCAAGTTTTTCAAGTCCCCAGTGGATTCAGGTAATTCGCAAATGCTTGATCGTGACAAGTACAATTCAGTCAACCGTTCCAACTTCCCAATTGAGCTGGGGATACGAAAGAGAGCGTGATTAAGTTGGGGATCTTCTGGAATACCCACTCCCTGTAACGACGACTTCTCGGGTCTTGATATTGACAATTTTTCTAAGTTTTTTAAATGCTTCCAGATCCTTGATGTCTGTCAACTCGCTGCAACGAATCAATACTTAATTTTGACAAGAATTCCAAATTTGACAAACTCGGTAACTCTTTCAACTCATCACAACCTTCGACAAAAACTCCAATATTCCCGAGGGAAGCTCCGGCATGGATTCCAGCAATCGACAGCCCACATGCCGAGCCATTTTAGGTGGATTAGATGAGAAAGTTTAGGCAATATCCGATGCTGACAAGTAACTCCCAAATTTGCTAAACTGGCAGGAAGCTCTGGCAGCGACTGAAGATTGTCACACCCCAACAAATAAAGTCTTTGTAGAGAACGCAGCTTACTGATGCTTTGTGGTAGCGATTGAAGCATTTTGCAATCGTGCAAATCAAGCATCTCAAGACAAGAAAGCTCATCGAATGCGTCGGGGAAGCCAGAAACGCGTGTTGATCCTAATCGAAGGATCTTCAGTGAAGACAACCGATCCATGGGGATTTCCCCATCCAGACTCTCGCAATTTGTGGCATCCAGTTCTTCAAGTTTCTCAAGACGAGAGAGCTCATCGAATGTGTCGAATAAGCCAGAAACGCGTGTCGAGCTTAGTCGAAGGATCTTGAGTGAAGATAACCCATCTATAACGAATTTCCCCTCCCAGACTCTTGCATTCGGTGGCGTCTAATATTTCAAGGTTGCCCAACTTGCTAATAGAACTAGGTAAACAACTCAATTTCTCGCAATGAGCAATAGTCAAAATTTTCAAGTTTTTCAAGTCTCCAGTGGATTCAGGTAATTCGCAAATGCCTGATCGTGACAAGTCCAATTCAGTCAACCGTTCCAACTTCCCAATTGAGCTGGGGATATGAAAGAGAGCATGATTAAGTTGGGGATCTTCTGGAATACCTACTCCCTGTAATGACAAGTACTGCAATTCCACAAGGGATCCGATGCATTCTGGAAGTCTACATAATTCTGAGCAACCACTCAAGTCAAGCGTCGACAAATTTACCAGATGGCTAATTGAGTCGGGAAGTCCAACCAATGATTTGCAATTCGAGGCAATAAGCGTCTTCAGCTTGCTCAAAGAATCTATACGCGGAGGAATTTCTTTTATAGCAGTCTCCCCTATGTTAAGTATCTTCAGTTCTTCCAAATTGCCTATTTCTTGGGGTAGCTTTTGGAGTTTCTCGCATCCCTGCAAGTCCAAATGAAGGAGGCCCTTTGTTTCTCCAATAGAAGAGTGAATTTGCTCCAGATTATCACATCCTTCGAAGACTAACGCCTCTAAACTTTGGAAGGCTGAGAGATCAGGAGAAACTTTTAAACAATGCAAATCTACAAGATCTAGAGTTTTCAACTGGGTCGCCACCTACAAAATAAAATGATTGATAAATTTTCGCAGAGAATATAAATCAAGAGAAAACAAAAGAGAAGACAAGATGCTCTCCGTCTGACCTTGAGATGACTCCAGCCTTCCCAATGCTCTGAAATGTCGCTATCTCCCACCGCAAGTATGACTAATTTCTCCAGATGAAAACTAGCAAGCACGGATGTAAGACATCCGCCCCGCCAATTGAGGCATCGTAACTTAGGAAGCAACCCTTTGGAATCTCCAATCAGTGTTGCGTTAGTCGCAAAAAGGAACCTTAAGTTCGGTAGTGTCTCAAATTGCTCCGTTGTGAGTTCCACGTGCGAGGGGTTGTGGCCGAAACAAAGGAACTGAACGCGATCCTTTTCTTTTCCCTTCACAAATGTTGCGTAACAGTGGAGAGGAGCAATCAACAAAAAATATTTAAGATTATCGCATTGGATTTCGGTTAACCATATCCTTTTATAAGTTAAGGACATCATTTCCTTTTATGAAGTTTAAAATACGTTTATTAATTAATTGTATTTTATATCAATGAACCCCTTAAATATAGATAATCAGTAAACAATTTTCATCATTTCACCTTGATTGTTGAGGCGTTTTCCAATTTTTGTTTAATTTTTGTTTACTCTTTTTTCAAAATATCTTCTATTAAAGTGGCTCTCAAATAATAAATTTTATTGCTTACTATTGTTGTTGATATTTATTTTTCTATTATTCGTACTTTAGTTACTTTAGTTTTCTCCTATTTTATATACCATTTATTTTTATACAGTAATTAAGGGAAAAGAGGAATTCCCTTCCGAAAGATTAGATGAAAATATATTTTTACAACTTAAAAGTTACGTGCATTGCACATTCTGACAGAAAAATAATAATAATTAGTTAATGGCTATGACGAAATGAAAGTTCATGCGGTATTATTAGGTAAAAGTTCAAAATTCAAGGATAAGCGTGCACCACTTTCAATTTTTTCGGAGGATTTTGTTTAAATTTCCCCTCTATTTTAATAACTGCGAGCACTAAATTTATTTCTTTAGTAAATGCAATTCGACCAGGATCCCATCAAGGATCTAAATGCAGTTTCATTTTCTTCAGTAAATGCACTTTTTCCTTCGTAAAAGGAAATGATGTCCTTAACTTACAAAAGTATTTTATTGTTTAAACCCCAACGTTTTCTTTTCTTTTTCAACCCAATAGATAAATGTCTACCTAATCACATCGAGGAAATAATATAAGGAGAGTAATGTCGGCTGTGAGGTCTAACAATTCATTCCCATTAAGAGAATTCATGTCAAAGAGAGTAGAACAATAATAGAGGTTACAATTACCTTATTCCTTTGAAGTACTTCCAAGGCTTCCTCAACGATCCACACCCTACTTCGATTCATAGGTGTATTGTAATCTTCTTGACGAACAATTTCCCTACCAAGATCTCTCAGTTGGTCATGCATTCTCAACTCTCCATTTTCTGTAATTTTTACTAGCGACATAGAACTCAATGTTTCGATCCCCATAGTCGGAAGAAAATTGCAAGCCTCCCACATGTGGTTCGGACAAAGTTTGTGAAATCCACTGAAGAAACAAGCGATGTCCAAAAATATCTGTTGTTCCTCATAGTTTAACGCGTCATAACTTATCCTTAGCTTCTCTTGCACTTTAGTATGTGGTACTCTCTTCAACTTCTTTAACGCGTCTTCCCAAAATCCTCTATTTCGCCCATACAAATACGAACCTACAACCTCGAGAGTTAAGGGCAGCCCTCCGGCAGTGGATACAACAGCACGAGAGAGAGACTCAAATTCACAAGGAGGAGAGTCCCTCAGAAATGCATGTCTACTAAACAAGATCAAAGATTTATCCACAGCAATTTCCTTGAGTTCATACTCGCAGTTTACATCATCAAGAACAGACCTTATTCTCGTGGTAATTATTATCCTACTTCCCTTCTCAAACCAGTCGCGTTTTTCAACCACAGCTTTGATCTGATCCTTATCATCCACGTCATCTAAAAGAAGTAAGACTTTCTTACATTTAAATCTAGATTCCATGATCCTGATTCCTTCATCCGTATTCGACACTTCATCCTTCATTTTCAGTATATCAGATATCAATTGGTTCTGCAAATATGAAAGGCCATTGCTCCGAGAGGATTCTCGAATGTCTGCAATGAAACTACGATGCTGAAATTGGCTGGAGAGCTTATTGTAGACAACCTTGGCTAAAGTTGTCTTACGATGCCCCCCATTCCATGAATGCTGACAATTTGGGTGGCATTGTGTTTATCATGCAGCAATCTCAAGATATCATTCACAGCATTATCGATTCCGACAAGTTGTTCTGTAACAACGAGATGGAAGGCCTTCTTTAACTCGGTCAAAACTTTTCTGACGACGATTTTCACCAATTCTCCTTCATGGCTGTTTATAAAGCATTCGAGCTAAAATGCATTAGAAGAACAATCACATCCTGTTATACCTCACTATTACAACACTACAGCATATAAGAGTTAATAAAAAAACAGAGGGGGAAAAAAAACAAAAGCAAGAACCAGTTGAGAAACACACGAATGTAAGTCCTCCTCTACAAGCAAAGATCCTGTTGACAGAAACTAAAAGAGGAATTGATAGAGAATGAAATACCCGTCAGCAGTGTTGTCCGATTCCATCCTTTCAGGGAAGCCACTTCTTGGAGCGCTTGTTTCCATTTTGCAGCATCTTCCTCAGAGTACTTCCCACTAAAACGGGAGAAAGTCTCTCCAAAGCTACCTATTTGGTATCGCACGTGGGCCGGTTCAACCCGGTAAAATATGGGCAGGACAACGTGCCCGCGGCTCTTCATGCACTCTGTCATCTCAACGAGCTCTCGAAGGCACCATTTGCTGGAAGCGTAGTTCCGAGAGAGAATCGGGATGGAGATCTTACTGTTCGTGATGGCCTGGAGAAGGTTGGGGCCGATCTCCTCACCTTCGCGAAGCTCGTTGTCGTCTTTGAACGCACGGATCCCAGCATCGACGAGGCCGTTGTAGAGGTGATCCACGATGGTTTTGCGAGTATCCTCGCCTCTGAAGCTCAGGAACACATCGTAGTTGTCACTTCCCGCCGAAGTGGTCGACGAGCTAGACGCGCCGGTATCATCGGCTTTTCGACGCGTGCTCTTCTTGTTGCTTTGGACAGAATCGTCAGCGAGCTTACGTGTCATTTTTCACTCCGATGATGATTCTTGAACCGATTTCTCCGTGAGTATCAAGGAACAAAATGCCTGTATTCGGTTTGCCCAACTAGATTACAGGGCAGAGCTGAGTTTTGGTTACTTTACACTTCAAAATGACTGGATTTTGGTCGTCGCGTGAAGTGGGCATCGTCGCGAACCACCCATCCTCGCTATCGATGGGGCCCACCGTCTTGCACCCACCAGTACAATTTTTCACTCAGCACCGTCCGTTCCAGCTGTTCTGGTTCCAGTCCTTCCGGGCTGGGCCCGCGTGTGTCTGAAAAAAATACTGCATAAGAAAACCAATTTAAATAAACAAATAATACTAATAATTAAATTAATACGATGATTACTGTGCATAATAAGTAAGGGTGTCCAAATCAAACGATATATCCCAAGCGAAACCTGAACCGACCTGGAAAAGACCCAAATTTTAAGAGTATTTACGGCTCGGGTCATGTTCGGGTCAGGTAATGACTTGAATTCTCGGTATCATAAAGATTTCGGGCCGAGGGGTGTGTTGGGTCTTGATCAGATCTCGAATTAATAAACAAGATGGGGCACAAAAAAAAAAGGAAGGACGAATGGAGGGGAAAAAAAATCAAATAGGGAGATCTCAACATGGAATCTTCTCAGTGAACCAGCGGAGAATCTTGATTGGAAGCTTGAGGAGGCTTGTGGCCAGCTTCGCCACCCCAAAAGTTTTGAGTTTAACCTAGAGAGAGAGAGAGAGAGAGCGCGCGATAGGAAACTGCACTCACCAGAGACAAGATGACGGCAACGAAAGCGAAGGGCAAGCCTATCAAGAACCCCGAAGCCCTGCACTCTCCCAATTTTTCCTCCGATCCTCCAAGATACGAGAGTTCGCCTTCAGAAAACAGAGCTACGGATGATTCTGAGCGGCGATGGAGATGTGAGAGCTTGATGTATATGCAGGCAAAAAAAGGAAACGCGTGTCGGAGCTGCAGATTGTTTTAGAGTCAATGGACGTTTTGATAGAGTCTACTCGCCGTGATGGACGATTCTGATATCAGAGGCTTCTTCTAGGTCTCCACCCCTTTTTCTCAGAGCTTTCTCATGGTTTTGAAGATTTCCATGGGGGATGGGGGGGAAATCTTCAAAACCATGAGAAAGCTCTGAGAAAAAGGGGGTGGAGACCTAGAAGAAGCCTCTGATATCAGAATCGTCCATCACGGCGAGTAGACTCTATCAAAACGTCCATTGACTCTAAAACAATCTGCAGCTCCGACACGCGTTTCCTTTTTTTGCCTGCATATACATCAAGCTCTCACATCTCCATCGCCGCTCAGAATCATCCGTAGCTCTGTTTTCTGAAGGCGAACTCTCGTATCTTGGAGGATCGGAGGAAAAATTGGGAGAGTGCAGGGCTTCGGGTTCTTGATAGGCTTGCCCTTCGCTTTCGTTGCCGTCATCTTGTCTCTGGTGAGTGCAGTTTCCTATCGCGCGCTCTCTCTCTCTCTCTCTCTAGGTTAAACTCAAAACTTTTGGGGTGGCGAAGCTGGCCACAAGCCTCCTCAAGCTTCCAATCAAGATTCTCCGCTGGTTCACTGAGAAGATTCCATGTTGAGATCTCCCTATTTGATTTTTTTCCCCTCCATTCGTCCTTCTTTTTTTTTTGTTGCCCCATCTTGTTTATTAATTCCGAGATCTGATCAAGACCCAACACACCCTCGGCCCGAAATCTTTATGATACCGAGAATTCAAGTCATTACCTGACCCGAACATGACCCGAGCCGTAAATACTCTTAAAATTTGGGTCTTTTCCAGGTCGGTTCAGGTTTCGCTTGGGATATATCGTTTGATTTGGACACCCTTACTTATTATGCACATGTAATCATCGTATTAATTTAATTATTAGTATTATTTGTTTATTTAAATTGGTTTTCTTATGCAGTATTTTTTTCAGACACACGCGGGGCCCAGCCCGGAAGGACTGGAACCAGAACAGCTGGAACGGACGTGCTGAGTGAAAAATTGTACTGGTGGGTGCAAGACGGTGGGCCCCATCGATAGCGAGGATGGGTGGTTCGCGACGATGCCCACTTCACGCGACGACCAAAATCCAGTCATTTTGAAGTGTAAAGTAACCAAAACTCAGCTCTGCCCTGTAATCTAGTTGGGCAAACCGAATACAGGCATTTTGTTCCTTGATACTCACGGAGAAATCGGTTCAAGAATCATCATCGGAGTGAAAAATGACACGTAAGCTCGCTGACGATTCTGTCCAAAGCAACAAGAAGAGCACGCGTCGAAAAGCCGATGATACCGGCGCGTCTAGCTCGTCGACCACTTCGGCGGGAAGTGACAACTACGATGTGTTCCTGAGCTTCAGAGGCGAGGATACTCGCAAAACCATCGTGGATCACCTCTACAACGGCCTCGTCGATGCTGGGATCCGTGCGTTCAAAGACGACAACGAGCTTCGCGAAGGTGAGGAGATCGGCCCCAACCTTCTCCAGGCCATCACGAACAGTAAGATCTCCATCCCGATTCTCTCTCGGAACTACGCTTCCAGCAAATGGTGCCTTCGAGAGCTCGTTGAGATGACAGAGTGCATGAAGAGCCGCGGGCACGTTGTCCTGCCCATATTTTACCGGGTGAACCGGCCCACGTGCGATACCAAATAGGTAGCTTTGGAGAGACTTTCTCCCGTTTTAGTGGAAGTACTCTGAGGAAGATGCTGCAAAATGGAAACAAGCGCTCCAAGAAGTGGCTTCCCTGAAAGGATGGAATCGGACAACACTGCTGACGGGTATTTCATTCTCTATCAATTCCTCTTTTAGTTTCTGTCAACAGGATCTTTGCTTGTAGAGGAGGACTTACATTCGTGTGTTTCTCAACTGGTTCTTGCTTTTGTTTTTTTTTCCCCCTCTGTTTTTATTAACTCTTATATGCTGTAGTGTTGTAATAGTGAGGTATAACAGGATGTGATTGTTCTTCTAATGCATTTTAGCTCGAATGCTTTATAAACAGCCATGAAGGAGAATTGGTGAAAATCGTCGTCAGAAAGTTTTGACCGAGTTAAAGAAGGCCTTCCATCTCGTTGTTACAGAACAACTTGTCGGAATCGATAATGCTGTGAATGATATCTTGAGATTGCTGCATGATAAACACAATGCCACCCAAATTGTCAGCATTCATGGAATGGGGGGCATCGGTAAGACAACTTTAGCCAAGGTTGTCTACAATAAGCTCTCCAGCCAATTTCAGCATCGTAGTTTCATTGCAGACATTCGAGAATCCTCTCGGAGCAATGGCCTTTCATATTTGCAGAACCAATTGATATCTGATATACTGAAAATGAAGGATGAAGTGTCGAATACGGATGAAGGAATCAGGATCATGGAATCTAGATTTAAATGTAAGAAAGTCTTACTTCTTTTAGATGACGTGGATGATAAGGATCAGATCAAAGCTGTGGTTGAAAAACGCGACTGGTTTGAGAAGGGAAGTAGGATAATAATTACCACGAGAATAAGGTCTGTTCTTGATGATGTAAACTGCGAGTATGAACTCAAGGAAATTGCTGTGGATAAATCTTTGATCTTGTTTAGTAGACATGCATTTCTGAGGGACTCTCCTCCTTGTGAATTTGAGTCTCTCTCTCGTGCTGTTGTATCCACTGCCGGAGGGCTGCCCTTAACTCTCGAGGTTGTAGGTTCGTATTTGTATGGGCGAAATAGAGGATTTTGGGAAGACGCGTTAAAGAAGTTGAAGAGAGTACCACATACTAAAGTGCAAGAGAAGCTAAGGATAAGTTATGACGCGTTAAACTATGAGGAACAACAGATATTTTTGGACATCGCTTGTTTCTTCAGTGGATTTCACAAACTTTGTCCGAACCACATGTGGGAGGCTTGCAATTTTCTTCCGACTATGGGGATCGAAACATTGAGTTCTATGTCGCTAGTAAAATTACAGAAAATGGAGAGTTGAGAATGCATGACCAACTGAGAGATCTTGGTAGGGAAATTGTTCGTCAAGAAGATTACAATACACCTATGAATCGAAGTAGGGTGTGGATCGTTGAGGAAGCCTTGGAAGTACTTCAAAGGAATAAGGTAATTGTAACCTCTATTATTGTTCTACTCTCTTTTGACATGAATTCTCTTAATGGGAATGAATTGTTAGACCTCACAGCCGACATTACTCTCCTTATATTATTTCCTCGATGTGATTAGGTAGACATTTATCTATTGGGTTGAAAAAGAAAAGAAAACGTTGGGGTTTAAACAATAAAATACTTTTGTAAGTTAAGGACATCATTTCCTTTTACGAAGGAAAAGTGCATTTACTGAAGAAAATGAAACTGCATTTAGATCCTTGATGGGATCCTGGTCGAATTGCATTTACTAAAGAAATAAATTTAGTGCTCGCAGTTATTAAATAGAGGGGAAATTTAAACAAAATCCTCCGAAAAATTGAAAGTGGTGCACGCTTATCCTTGAATTTTTGAACTTTTACCTAATAATACCGCATGAACTTTCATTTCGTCATAGCCATTAACTAATTATTATTATTTTTCTGTCAGAATGTGCAATGCACGTAACTTTTAAGTTGTAAAAATATATTTTCATCTAATCTTTCGGAAGGGAATTCCTCTTTTCCCTTAATTACTGTATAAAAATAAATGGTATATAAAATAGGAGAAAACTAAAGTAACTAAAGTACGAATAATAGAAAAATAAATATCAACAACAATAGTAAGCAATAAAATTTATTATTTGAGAGCCACTTTAATAGAAGATATTTTGAAAAAGAGTAAACAAAAATTAAACAAAAATTGGAAAACGCCTCAACAATCAAGGTGAAATGATGAAAATTGTTTACTGATTATCTATATTTAAGGGGTTCATTGATATAAAATACAATTAATTAATAAACGTATTTTAAACTTCATAAAAGGAAATGATGTCCTTAACTTATAAAAGGATATGGTTAACCGAAATCCAATGCGATAATCTTAAATATTTTTTGTTGATTGCTCCTCTCCACTGTTACGCAACATTTGTGAAGGGAAAAGAAAAGGATCGCGTTCAGTTCCTTTGTTTCGCCACAACCCCTCGCACGTGGAACTCACAACGGAGCAATTTGAGACACTACCGAACTTAAGGTTCCTTATTGCGACTAACGCAACACTGATTGGAGATTCCAAAGGCTTGCTTCCTAAGTTACGATGCCTCAATTGGCGGGGCGGATGTCTTACATCCGTGCTTGCTAGTTTTCATCTGGAGAAATTAGTCATACTTGCGTTGGGAGATAGCGACATTTCAGAGCATTGGGAAGGTTGGAGTCATCTCAAGGTCAGACGGAGAGCATCTTGTCTTCTCTTTTGTTTTCTCTTGATTTATATTCTCTGCGAAAATTTATCAATCATTTTATTTTGTAGGTGGCGAACCAGTTGAAAACTCTAGATCTTGTAGATTTGCATTGTTTAAAAGTTTCTCCTGATCTCTCAGCCTTCCAAAGTTTAGAGCGTTAGTCTTCGAAGGATGTGATAATCTGGAGCAAATTCACTCTTCTATTGGAGAAACGAAGGGCCTCCTTCATTTGGACTTGCAGGGATGCGAGAAACTCCAAAAGCTACCCCAAGAAATAGGCAATTTGGAAGAACTGAAGATACTTAACATAGGGGAGACTGCTATAAAAGAAATTCCTCCGCGTATAGATTCTTTGAGCAAGCTGAGACGCTTATTGCCTCGAATTGCAAATCATTGGTTGGACTTCCCGACTCAATTAGCCATCTGGTAAATTTGTCGACGCTTGACTTGAGTGGTTGCTCAGAATTATGTAGACTTCCAGAATGCATCGGATCCCTTGTGGAATTGCAGTACTTGTCATTACAGGAGTGGGTATTCCAAAAGATCCCCAACTTAATCATGCTCTCTTTCATATCCCCAGCTCAATTGGGAAGTTGGAACGGTTGACTGAATTGGACTTGTCACGATCAGGCATTTGCGAATTACCTGAATCCACTGGGGACTTGAAAAACTTGAAAATTTTGACTATTGCTCATTGCGAGAAATTGAGTTGTTTACCTAGTTCTATTAGCAAGTTGGGCAACCTTGAAATATTAGACGCCACCGAATGCAAGAGTCTGGGAGGGGAAATTCGTATAGATGGGTTATCTTCACTCAAGATCCTTCGACTAAGCTCGACACGCGTTTCTGGCTTATTCGACACATTCGATGAGCTCTCTCGTCTTGAGAAACTTGAAGAACTGGATGCCACAAATTGCGAGAGTTGGATGGGAAATCCCCATAGATCGGTTGTCTTCACTGAAGATCCTTCGATTAGGATCAACACGCGTTTCTGGCTTCCCCGACGCATTCGATGAGCTTTCTTGTCTTGAGATGCTTGATTTGCACGATTGCAAAATGCTTCAATCGCTACCACAAAGCATCAGTAAGCTGCGTTCTCTACAAAGACTTTATTTGTTGGGGTGTGACAATCTTCAGTCGCTGCCAGAGCTTCCTGCCAGTTTAGCAATTTGGGAGTTACTTGTCAGCATCGATATTGCCTAAACTTTCTCATCTAATCCACCTAAAATGGCTCGGCATTGTGGGCTGTCGATTGCTGGAATCCATGCCGGAGCTTCCCTCGGGAATATTGGAGTTTTTTGTCGAAGGTTGTGATGAGTTGAAAGAGTTACCGAGTTTGTCAAATTTGGAATTCTTGTCAAAATTAAGTATTGATTCGTGCAGCGAGTTGACAGACATCAAGGATCTGGAAGCATTAAAAAACTTAGAAAAATTGTCAATATCAAGACCCGAGAAGTCGTCGTAACAGATGATGGGTATTCCAGAAGATCCCAACTTAATCACGTTCTTTCGTATCCCCAGCTCAATTGGGAAGTTGGAACGGTTGACTGAATTGTACTTGTCACGATCAAGCATTTGCGAATTACCTGAATCCACTGGGGACTTGAAAAACTTGAAGATTTTGACTATTGCTCATTGCGAGAAATTAGTTGAAATCAAAGGCCTTGAAGATTGAAAAATTAGACGCCACCGAATGCACGAGTCTGGGAGGGGAAATTCATATAGATCGGTTGTCTTCACTCAAGATCCTTCGACTAAGGTCGATTTCTGGCTTATTTGACATTCGATGTGCTCGAAGCTTGGATGTTCAGGGATGGACAAAAGTCACGAATGGGTACAAAGAGTGATTGAACTATGACCTGAGCGTATTGTCCACTTCTATCGAATTTCGAAGATTGAATGAAGTGATAGGGGTCAACTCGCATGAAACTGGTGGAGATCGCAGAGCTCCAGAATCGAGCCTCTGAACTCTAACTGACGTTCAGCGATGCAACTTATCGGATCTTCATATTCCAAAACGATTCACGTTTTGCGCAGCAGAGAGAAATAAACTGGTCCATGAAAATACTGCGACACGAGTCGAGCACTTTGGTCACACTGTCCAAAACGATTCACGTTTAGCTTTGAAAGGTAATAAAGTAGGTCACACTGTTCATCAGCATTTGCAACTTGTCAATACCATTTTCTTGATAGTCTGCTGATATACTTTTGTCTTTTTAAGTAGTTCAAGAATGAAGACTCGTTGCAGAGGTGTACAGATGAGGGATTCAACTCCAAGCTTGAGCAAATTGTCCACTTCTATCGAATTTCGAAGATTGAATGATGTGATAGGGGTCAATCTCGCATGAACTGGTGGAGATCCCAAAGCTCGACGAATCGAGCCGTCCTGAACTCTGAAAGACGTTCAGCGATGCAACTTATCGGATCTTCATACTTCATTGTTCTACCGCGGCAGAGAGAAACAACTGGTCCATGAAAAGACTGCTCCAACGAGTCGAGCACTTTGTCACACTGTCCGAACGATCACGTGTTGCTTTGAAAGGTAAATAAAAGCAGATCACACTGATCATCAGCATTTCCAACTCGATAGCACCATTTCTTGATAGTCCGGGTTATACCTTTTTCTTTTTAAGTAGTTCAAGGATGGAGACTCTGGCCGTGGAAGTTGACACGATGCTTCAGGGGTATCGTGCTCTGGATCGTTGGAGCAGTCAATAATTACATTCACAAGAAAGAGTAGAAGGATTTACCGATGTTTTGATTAATCAGTAAATTACCAACCTTTTCCAAATGTACAAGTGTAGCACATCAATAGATTAACAAATATGTCAATAGTTTACGAATTTCTGCCATTATTTAATATTTTTCGCCGGCTCAGAGTTTTCTCTGCTTAATGTATTAACAATTTGATACTAGCAACATCTGAAGGAGGAGGTTTGATATTTAGTCACCGAATAAAAAGATGGATTATTTTCTTTTTTCTCCTTTCCCATTACATAAAATGATTAGTTCAATTTAACCATTTTGCATGACGACAGGATATGGTCTTCCTTCTCTTACGTGATTCAAAGAACGGAGAAGGTGATGTAGGAGTATGACATGATGCTTCAAACAAAACAACTCTCATCAGAATACCTTTTAAGGACGTCAGATGTCATGAGCCATCAAGTAAGATTGCTCATCCTGGATAAGCTATCGATGACTCACAGGTAAATATGAGTTGTAATTTTGTCGAAGTACCAAGTTTGAAGAATGATTTGCTTCCTCCCTTGACATCTATTTGGTTATGTTTATTTGCCTAAACGCAGATACTTTCGATTTTGTTTATCAGTGAGGATGCTCAAATGGAAGAACAGTTGCTGCAAATAAGCCATATGTACTCTCTAGGAAACCCTTAACTTCAGTTATCTCAGTCCCTTAAGAATTCTTTTCGTGGTAAGTCATTGACATGTTTTTGATACACTGCTATATTCTCTTCACAAGATTCCCTGTCCATTTTGGATTCTTGATGAGATTTATGTGTCGAATTTGATCAAGGGCAGAATA
Source organism: Psidium friedrichsthalianum (assembly GCA_019149425.1). Classification (NCBI taxonomy): domain Eukaryota; kingdom Viridiplantae; phylum Streptophyta; class Magnoliopsida; order Myrtales; family Myrtaceae; genus Psidium; species Psidium friedrichsthalianum. Next base: position 27,962 of record JAGVVM010000520.1, on the reverse strand, counting down.
TCGATCAATTTCCTCCCGTCTGGAAAATCAGCTTCAGACTTTATGTTTTGTTCATTCGAGCATTAGAATTTTTTATGCTATGCAATGTGGATTTGTTCCGCCGATGCTCATTCTGGACCTTCGAAATAGCAAGATATTCTATAGCATACTATGTATTACTGATGTGAGATTAAGAATGAAGTGACTGTAGATGGACTCTTTGTTTTGGCACCAGAGCGAAAGCAGAGCTGTTAATGCCTTTCTTAGGGAGAGTTCTTCAGTTTTTGAAGCAGCTATTTGAATTGATGCGGTTTATGAAGGTTCTAATTCATAATTATTGTTCTTGACAGTTCAGGCAGCTTGAAAGTCTGGAATTATATCTATCCAATCCTTGATTTGTTGAAGGATGAGGCGGAGATTGAACGTCCTGACATCAGAAACAGAGGACCATATGCGGAGTCATCAGAATTGCCGTTCGCAATTCTTTTGTCCCAGAGAGCACGCATTTTGATAGCTATTACAGTTGCCCACTAGATGCCAAAGAGCTGTTTGTCAATGATTTAAATGTCTTTTCTCGATCGCCCTTATGGTAAAATCAAGTTCGTCCCCCCTGATCACGATCTTGATAGAGTTAATTAAGTATGTTCAATTTGCATTATTTGGCATTGTAAATTTGTTTGCGGATCTTGCGTTGTCAACTCTGCGGCCACTTTGTGTTCTTGCTTCTATAATTATAATTGTAGATATCAAGCTGGATATATCGATGCCGAGACTCGCTGTTTTGGCTTGAACCCAAGCGTCGGGCTTCATGCAGCAAGCGTTGAGACCCGCCGCAGGGCCTCTTCCTCGGAAAAGAAATTGTCCAATTAGTTTCGAATTTATTATACGAATTCCATTTTAATCCTTAACTTTTGATTTCCACCAATTTAGTCTTGAACATTTGCTCGAAATTTCAATATAATCCTCCCGATCAATTTTCTCAGAAATCACTGATTGGGCACTATGCCATATAAAATCACTGATTCGGTGATATGCCACGTAGGACAGCTATCGATGACTAAATCAACATTAAACAGAATAAAAGTCAAGGACAGCATTATACATTGAACCGAGATGGCATTGCACATTAGACTAAAATTTATCCCATTTTTTCCCATCACCTATTACTTTAAACAATGGCCGAGTGAAACATCATTCATTCCCTACTCGCTTTTCTATTGCTAGTGTTTAGCGAACTCAATATTCAAACACTCAGATAACCTTAACTTCAAGTCCAGACCGTTGGATCTAATAAGACCTACACGAGACTTACATGATTCTTGTCACCGTCGGCGGTTCAGATTCAATTTAGTATATCTACTCGGTTTATTTAAAAAGAGTAGAAAGTGAATTGTCTACCTTGGGCACCGGTACAAATCCCAGAGAATCTATGACCAAACAAATCTCAATCGTTCATTGAGAACCTATAAAAAATATGCGAAGTACAACATTTTACAAAGGCGAATCGATCCCTCAAGACTATAGAACCCTATCACTAAAATGGCGGTTACTTCAAGCCTTTAACGTACATGGGAAGTGTTATGTGGGCTCTTTGAGATGAAAAATTCTATGCGTTCGATTTTCGTGTAAAAAGAGTAATATGAAGGAAATAAATGTAGGACTACTGGACCAAAATAAAAATATAGGATCCACCATTATCAATGGCCGTAATCGATTGGCTCTGCCGAGACCAGCAAAATCCAGCACTTCAAAATCTACATATGCTAGTCCGATGACAGGAATAAAGTGGGAAGGTCAGAGAGGAGGAGATCAAACCAATGAAGAAAGGGAGACTAGACAATATGAACTTTTCATGAAAAGATCTCTGATCAATAATAGAACAAATCCACTTTTTCACATCTAAAGGATTCCTTCATTTGAACCAGACAAACAATGTCACTCAACCATTACCAATATTCTTCTGTACGCTGGGATCTAAACAAAGGGCTTGGCTTGAAAAGAAACAAGCAAGAAAACAAAAGGGAACGAGAATTCGTAGACAGCATAAAGTAAAGGGGATACCAGATTTTCTTCCTCAATCCCATGAAAATCGAACATGATTGAACCCCGACTCCACGGTGTAGTCCGCGCAATGAGAACTTCCTTCCAGATGCAATCCAAGCTAGAAGTAAAATCTATTCCCAACAAAAACAAGAAACCAGTGTACAATTGGGGATCTCCAGCAGACCTTCACCAGTTAATAGTTGTTGCGTTATTTTCCAAAAACATCAAAATTTCGATTTTCTTCACCAAGACATCATCCCTCAACTTACAGTAACTCGTGAAGATAGTAGATACAGTCCTTGTATTCTATTTCTGGCGAGTGTGGTGGCTCGAGGGGTAGCACAGGTTTCTATGGCTTCACTATTATGAGCCCGACATGTATGTATAGCGTGTTTGGGCTCCAAAAATCAGCTCTATGACTTTAGCTGCATGAGTAACCATAAAGGAATCAGCGCAATTGCGCATGATAAGTAGCCTTATCTTGGCCAACGTAAAAAATAGAAGCAAAATGGGAACATAAGATCACCTGAAAGAGCCCCGAAAAGGGGAACAGGTTCCAACAGTTTCTCTGCTCTGTCAAGCCTTTCCCTGAAATATCAGAGAAGTAACGTCGTTTTCCATCAGCAGATTCATCCCAGAAATGTAAACTTCGCACCGAATATAATTTCTGGTAGTTGTAAGTACCTTGTGTATTTGCTAAAGAATGGATCTCTCATGAGGTAGAGTGCCCAGAGTAGCTTTCTTCTTTTTAACTACTTACAGGGAAAAAAATAACACAAGTTGACACATCTTGAGAGAATCATTAATCTGGACATTAGGTGGCTGAAGAAAGGCCAGTCCAAAAGCATTGTGATACCAGCCAGGGCATGCTAAATGGACAAGTTCAAATGATCAAATACATAACTAGAGACTCTAACCTCATCTTTTTCTGAAGTGGTGTACTGAAACTTGCTGTCTTTACTACCCCAACCAGACAAAGTAACTTGAGAAAAGATGCCAACGCCAACAACATCCATGGCCAGTGAAAGAAACCAAGGAGTCCAGGACCGAGTTCCATACTTTCTAATAAACAAAACATAGATTAGTGGCCTTGCGATAAATAGGATCTCCGCCATGAGATATAAAGATCCATGCACACCCTTCTCAGACAAAATAGATGACAATGTTGATTTCTCTGCCTTTGGAGCTGTCATAAAACAAAATGTATCAGCAAAAGTACACTATACAACTTCACCAAGGTTCAACTAACAACCTACTGACATCCCTACCGAGAGATTCCATAATAGCATTCTGCTGCTGCACCTTGTGCAACCACGCTGGGTCAGAAACCATTCTGGCATTCTCTCCAAATCTGCTTAATGCTGACAGTGCTCTTCCTTCCAGATTCCACCCATTCTGCCCAAAGCTATTCCTGAAAGAACCAGGCCCGCTATAAATTCCGGGTTTTCTGAAATCTCCAGGTCTGGACTGTGAGGAGGAAACTTCTGATGTCTCCTCAGAATTTGGAATCTCACCGCCCTGTAGAAGCATCCTATAGCCACTATTCCGAAGCATGGCTAACCTAACCAAAAACCTGGTTCAAACAGGCTACCAGAACATCAGAAAACTACACAAACTATGGCTACATGAAAAGTCATTTAACATCATCGTAACTCACTTAATAGCCTCTGTAGCTGCAATGAAGTTCCACTTCTTGGTATCACCATAGTAATGTTGTGCTACAACTTCAACAAGCGTTTCCAAGTCCTTCAAGGCAGATATGCATAACGAATAAGGAAACGTAGAGCGCTCAGGATGACCAGTGCGGATCTGAGATGGGGTGGTATCAATTATGTGTTCATTGATGGCGGTTATGACACCCAAGATAGCAGTCACTGCAATAAAATGACAAACTTTCCCAATAAAACTCCATAGTCTGTCATTATGTATGAGGAGAAAAATGTGCCAAACGATAGTAAAAAATTCTATAAGAACAAGCAGCCTAAATTTAAATGAACATGGGCTTGCATGTACACCATTTACTCCTTGAATAGAACCCCACAATTAAAGGAAGTGATGGCCTATTAGTCAATCATGCCATCTTGAGTTTCTTTATATGTGAAGATTTAAAGCACTTTAAAAATCTTTACATATGTCTGGTTCCACTTTGACCAAACAATCTCTCCTATTCGCATTTGATGCAGAAAAAGGTCCTTCAAAACCTCATTTGAAAACGAGTAGCTAAATGTAATCAACTTCTCACACTTGTATGTTCAATTCAACCTAACTCTATCTCATAGGGCAAGCAGAAAGGCATTTGATGCAGAAAAGGTGTTTCAAACCCTAAGTTGAAAATATGTAGCTAAAAGTTACCAAATTATCACAAAACCTGCTTCTGGTCCTATCTCCGAAGAAGAGAATCGCTCTGGCAGCAGCCATGTCAAACCCTGTTAAACAATTAAAACATACAGATGAGATAAGGGCATAGGTAGACAAAAGTCTGCTATCATCAGAAGTCAGCACGCATGACATTATAATTTACCTGAAACCGCTCATAGAATAGTCCAAACCAATCTTAAAAAAGCACACAAATGGAGTTTCATTTTGTGTGTTAGATCAAGAATATCTAGTTACAGCTGAATCGATTAATACATGCCAGATGTGCCATGGAGTGAAGCAAATAAGAATTTTTCCACCCAGACAGAACGGTATCACTACAGATAGATCAAGGTGGGATACAGATTGTAAGCAAAAAGAAGCACATAATTAAAATAGAAGCTTGGCAGCATCTAAGTTAGTGCTAGCTGCAAATACATAATACTACCATTTTTTTTTTTGTAAATTTAAATCGTTTGCAACATGCTGTAAATGAAACAGGGCGAGCAGGGAAAAAATTGCCAAAATGCAGATGTTTGTCAAAGACATGTCGTCATGCTTCTTTAACCATTTGCTCCAGCGCACATAGAGCTTAATGCCAATGCAATCACAGACAACAGATCACTACAAGTTAGTCAACTGCAAAATCTTCCAAGAAAAGACTACGTTGAGAAGTACAGGAGATACAACAACGATATAAAAATTTATACAAGAAGAAGATCCACAAGATCACAAAAGACTTGATAATAGAATTGATCCACCAAATGATGGCCATCGAGAGCCATCTATTTATAAATGTAGGTTAAAATTGCCAAAGATAGTGATGTTGTGCTCTTCGACAAACCATGCCCCTTAAAGAAGTATAATAAGAAGATAATGAACTAATTAAATGGCTTCTTATCCTCTGCACAATTTTTTTCCTTCCGGCATGAATAATAATCCTTCTTCCCAAACTGAAGCTTCCACCACCCAATAAAGGCCCGCAATAATATGAACCAATATCTGTGGCAACCCATTCACAAGGACTGCAGTGAAAGATGGCTTATGCCTTCTTATTAAAAGGACACATACACATCAACCAACTAGGATACTTCCAATATTCATATTATTAATGCCAAAGTCCTCCTCATCGCCCTGCCCAGGAACAGGCTGCATCAACACTAAAGGTATACTGATGAAAGGAATGCAATGGGCTCTGTTATGATTTATCATCTTTTGTCATACAACTTCAAAGACATCCAATCTCAGTATCGACACATGGGAACATTCCTCATGTCATTCATCTTAATAGTCCCAATTCAATCATGGTTACTTATGAAAAGGATCTACTGAAAAATGCTATAGAGAAAAAAAAAAACCGAAATACCAAGTGGAAGTTAAGTAAACTTTGAATTTGAATTTGGTCCTTTTCGGTGTTGCACTATGCACTTGCTTTCAAGTAAAAATAATCCATTTCACTTGATCCAACAAAACATCTTTCTCAATATTTTCATTCTAATGTTCATTGGGAAAATGAAAGATTTGCTACTCAAATTATTTGGACATTTGGGTCTTCATATAATTCCACATGCTTACCCCAAAAGTTCTAGAACAAGTTGAAAACTGAAAAAGAAACTTGCATATAATTTGAGTAGCAAATCTTTCATTTTCTCCTAGCTTAAGCGCAGACCTTTCCATACAATGGGAGAAGTGGCCGGTCAAAAACATAATATCTTGACTTTTCCCATGGTTGTCAGTTGGTAACGGTGGACGCTCAATTCATCTTCCTAAGTAGACGAGACTTAGCAATATTGCTGAAACTGTTAAGATTGTCATGACTCTTATGAAGAAGCCAGATGGAAACAAAGAAGATGGGTTTGTCATAGTTACTGAGACTGCAGTTAATTCTTGAATGATGACTGCGAAACCAAGGACATTTCTATAAATTCCCTGTGTTGAATTCTCTTACTTCTCTATTTCTTTCCACTCCTTGATTAAGCTATTACTCTCTTGCTGAAGCAATGTCTCTCTCCAACCCCTCCCCCAGCGGGGGTGCAAGCAGTCACTTTCTGGCGAAATTAACATCACCCACATACAAACTAGCTCACTAAGGGAAAGTTAAGCAGCCCAGTTGCAGTTCTCTTATGCTTCCAAGAACTTGCGGTTCGGCTCTTGCTTCTGAGTACTTATACCAAAAGTTCCCTTATACTCTCATGCTATTTGAACAGAATCATGAGCAAAAATAATGTCCCTCGAAGGCTAAGAAAATTTACTTCACACCTAAATAACACACAGAAAGAAAGAAAAAAGTAAGTAATTCTGTTCTATTATCTCATGTTCAAGTCATCACCCCATAGCATCACACACCAATTGTTGTTAGTTCACAAACTTCAACTGTATATAGCAGTTGCCAAGCCCCCTCGACGGCAACAACTACGACACCAAAAAAAGAAAACGAAAAACTGTATCATGTTTTTCGATTCAAACTACTGCAATAGATAAAACCTCTCGCATAGATTCCTCTCATCCCAATCTTCACATAAGACTTTCTACGAACCGATCAACAAAAAAATACAGTATCTTTCGAAAGTTATCTCATCCACGAAGGCACGAGCTCACACTACTAATTCAGCACCATCCCCATACTCTCACAGGACACTCGTGAACCAACCGTCTCAGGAACATTCAGCAAAAGACAGTTCATCGACTCACCACCGAATTCACTCCATGCACACACCATGACTAATAATAGTGAATATGAAGAGAAAGTCGAGAAGTTTACGTTGGCCAGAGACTCCAGAGAGTGCACATACTCCTTGTTCCTCCGAACCCACCGCTTATAAGCCTCCATGGCCGCCGAGAATCGCTCGACCAACTCAGCCTGCGCTTCGATTCCACAACACGGTGCTCCGAACGATTCAGGTTCCAGACAACGCAGACATCAACGAGTTCCGAGTTTTTTCTTCAATGAAATCGCGAAATTCTTCCCGAAATTCCGAAGGAGAGGATGCGAAGCTCGAAGCACTGGGGCGACCAAGAAGCTCCGAGGGAAATTGCAAGTCGTTGATCCAGTGTGGATATTTTGTCTTTTTGTGGGAAAATCGTCCGCCGTTGATTGGAAAGAAAAAAGAACCGATGATGAGTTTCCGGCCGTTGAAATCGTTTCGGGCCCCACTCTTTCCCCGGGGACTGTGGTTTGGACGGTGAAGATGTATATAGTTGGCGATTCTTCGCTGTGGGCGGTCGATTTCGTGGATATTTTTTCCGATGAGCGAGCGAGAGGAGGACGTGGATTTTGCGCTCTCCAATGCGTGCGGAAACTCCCGAGGATTTTCATTTCGTTAGAATTTTACCAAGAGACAACCAACAAAAAAAAAAAAAGAGTTTAATTTTTTAATCATCTTTTTGTTCGATGTAATTATCACTCTGATAATTAAACTAGTTCATGTTATTAAAGCTTAATATGGCATTCTTATTATGTGCAACACCAATAAAATATCAGCTAAGAGGTTCACGATATCCACGATGAATGGTTTCTATTGATGAGGCACAATTCTAATCCATAACAGTTTGATATAAGATCGAACAGGTGCACCACGTGACAAGTGAACCCGATTTAACTATGTCTCTTAGTTGGAATCAAACATGATAATCATTTTTCGTCATGGAAAACCTACAGGAGATAAAGCATTAAGAAGAGATAAACTCCTAATCTCCTTGAGTTTTACCGGTTCTCATGCGAATCCTATGATTGCTATTCGAAAATGTTGTATAATGGTTCCTTGTGGAGTCGCAGTACAATTGGTTTGTGGCAATTGAGCAGGTTCGAGGATGTGATCACGCTCCAACCAAGAGACCATGCTTGGACCGACCAAAAAGGGTAGTGAATCAACTCCATTCGAGGTGGAGTGCCGATCAATGATTGAGGTCTCGCTCAACATTGAATATGCGTAGTTGAAAACACGACAGAAACGCATAGAGATATTCCAATTGACTAATGTGATGACTTCGTTGTTTGCCTGCCTCGACAAAAATTCGCGTACTCCTTTTCCGCTCACCCACCATGAATCGCTTGGGTTCTTGAATGCGATCAATTCTCCTTCGCAACCTCACTCTATCGGTCGAGATTGACCAGAGACCAAAAAAAATAAAATCTCGTCAAATTTGTAGTTTACATAGCAAATAAATACTTGCTAAAGCAAAAGTTAGATCTTTCGTCATCTAATCACGATTTACAGAAAACAAAAGTGAAAAAAAAGAAAAAGAAAAAAGGATTCCCTCATGCATGCAGTGTGTTTCTTTCCATTGAGCCATTGCTAAATGCCAGATGGACGGAAACCTTTTTGTGCGTAAAAGAAGAAGACGAAGAAATCAGATTCGGTTGGTGGATTGTTATCTCTTTAGCTGGAAATCAACGCCCATGGCAAGACAAATAAAAAAGAAAATGCATATAATTGATAATCGATCCATAGTCTGATGACGACGAGAAATTAGAGATGGTTTTCGAGATCGATTTTTATTTAATTAAAATCCATGGCCCCACAAGAGGCAAAAAAATAAAAAAATAAAAAACAAAAAGAATTGTCACTTTTTAGGGGCAGCGCCTGAGCTGAGTTAAGACGATATTTGTTCGTAGTTATTTCACCTCGGGGTGGAACGCATCTATCTATAAAAGATGGGAAAAATCGTAACGAAATTCTACTGAAAGGGCTATTAAAGGGTAACGTTGGGGACGGGGTTTGCATTTCAATGTAAGCATTGTAAAAAAAAAGTCAACCATACAATTCAATGGGCTTGAGGAAATAACGATGGTTTTGGAGAAATTATTGGTAGCAAAAGTCAACCACACAATTCTGTATTTTTCAGAATCATATACAAACTAAAACTATGGTTTAAAAAAAAAAGAGTTATTCCTTTTTTTTTTTGGGGGGACAGATATATAGAGTTATTCTAAAGAGATGGTTTTGAGGAAGGTAAAATGACACAAATAGTTACTAAATTTTGATTTAATATGCAATGTAGTATCTAAACATTTAATTTGACCAGTATGATCCCTAAAATTTCGAAACATGTTCACTTAATCTCTGGACTATATGAAAATGTTCAACATAATCCTTCTATTAATTTAAGTTAGGGCTAAATTGGATATCTCCTAAAAGTTCAAGGAACATATTGATCAAATTAAAATTTAAGGATTATATTGATTAAATTAAAATTTCATGGGCCATATTGCACATTAAATTAAATTTTAGAAATTATATTGATTAAATTAAAATTTTAAGCATTATATTATATATTGGATTAAAGTTTATAAATTATTTGCGCCGTTATCCTTCGGAGAAATAACGATTTTCCAGTCATCGTTCATTGGGCCTCCTCCGAAGCGGCCCATTTGCGGATTAGCCCAACCCCGATTCCGGCAATCGACGGTACGGACCAACCCGTGCCACGGTGGATGGACTTCGACGGTTAGATTTTCGAGGAGGAGGTTAATTAAGGAAATTTGATAAAATGACCCGATGCGGTACGATTCTAAACCCATCGTCGTCTCGGTTCTAGGGTTTCATGTCATCGAACGCCGTTGATTCCAAGTCGGAGCTTCCACAGTGCTTACTCTCTCTCTCTCTCTTTCGCTCCATTCGTCCGTCGAAAAGCTTTAGGGTTACAAGGTTTGTTGAAACATTGTTCTCCTTACGAGCATTATAGAACTAGTTATGGGGAGAGTCGTCTTGCCCCGTTTGAGTTTCACGTCCCCTGCAAGTTGAGATCTTGATTCGTCCGTGTTCGTCTGCCTTGGCAGGTGAACTCTTTGAGCTTCTTCACTCAGCAAATGAGGCCGGTTTTCGTGGGCAACTTCGAGTACGAAACTCGCCAATCGGAGCTTGAGCGCTTGTTCTCCAAGTATGGCAGGGTTGAGCGGGTTGACATGAAGTCTGGTAATTGTTTTCCTCTTTCAATTCTGCTCGCTGATTCAACCCCACCCGAGCTTATGTGCTTTACGGATGTATAGTTTCATTCTGCTGTACAAATTTTGGGGGCGTAGTCACTGGTTGCCTTTCTTTGGTGTTCTTTTATTTTAGCTTGATTGCGCTAATTTGACTGACGATATGTTTAAAGCACGCGAGAGGAATAAGTGCAGGATCGTTAATCTCGTAGCCATTTTGAAAAATTGAATGCAATGAAAAGTAACAAACGAGGTTTTGGGGCAGAAAGATTCAAACTTACTAGAAACACGGGTGCATTAACTATGGATTGGAAATGAAAGGAAAGCCCTTGTGGAATAGGATGTCAGTCAGCTCTAGATTTGCAGGTCGCCCTCGCAGTTGCCTGCAGCTGAGGAATTTTCAATTAATCGGAGAAAGTATCCATATTTAAGTGTTTCTTTTGACGCAGGAATCTCTACTAAAGGGAAAATGAGCTGAGACATCTCTGCACAACATTCCTTTGGGAAAGGAATGCTTCATGCTTGCCTGCTCTCCTGCCACATTCAGATGGCACCATACTACATTCCTTGCACTTCCTCATCCTTCATTCATCCTCCTTACTGCTATAAGTTGCCATCTTACAAGAATGGTCATGCCGGGCTCTATCCATTTTATTGCCCTGTCAATCAATCACGACAGATATAGGGGGATCAGTGCACTCTGTCGCGCCAACTTCCGTTTCTGATTCATCTCTGAATGCTGAACTGAAGCATCTTTAGCAATGACTTCTCAGAACTGAAACCTTGGATTTAGACCTTTAATATGCAACCACCATGACTTAGTTCAGCTTGCCACGCCTCTACAAACTTTCTGTACATCAGCCCTTCTCATATATGCAGGTGTCGTACGTTTCTAGTTTCAGCTAGGGAAAAGGAAAATGTTTTAGTTGTTCGCTTTACTGTTCTCCGAGTGTCGTGCTTTTATACCTCCCTTGTAACTTTTAATTCATGGCAGGGTTTGCTTTCGTTTACTTTGAGGACGAGCGTGATGCTGCAGATGCCATTCGTGGCGTAGATAATATGCCATTTGGTTATGACAGGCGCAGGTTGTCGGTGGAGTGGGCTAAGGTGTGTATTTTGTTTGCTTACGTGTTATTTACAGCTTATGTATTGTCTTGAGCTTTTTGTTTGCATATGCTAAAACTTTGGGAGCGGTCCTTGCTCCAATAAAGTTCATTTGGTTGGTGTTTTCCTCTTCTAGGGAGAAAGGGGACGGCTTCGAGATGGTTCTAAGTCGGTGGCGAACCAGAGGCCCACTAAGACTCTTTTTGTTATCAACTTTGATCCCATTCGCACAGGAGTTCGTGACATAGAAAGACACTTTGAATCTTATGGGAAGGTTCTTAATGTTCGTATACGTCGAAACTTTGCATTTGTACAGTTTGAGACTCAAGAGGAGGCTACAAAAGCTCTGGAGTGCACTCACATGAGGCAATAAATGCTCATTATGTTTATTTATTGTGTTCTCCGCCATGCAATTCTGGAATCAGTGTATTGAGGATGACTTTGCACTTTTGCAGCAAGATATTAGACAGAGTTGTCTCTGTTGAATATGCTTTGAAGGATGATGGTGAGAGGGATGAGAGATATGGCAGCCCTAGAAGAGGAGGTCATGGTCGGCGTGCGGATAGTCCATACAGGAGGTCACCTAGCCCGCTGTACCATCGGCGACCAAGTCCTGATTATGGTCGAGCTCGAAGCCCAGTGTATGATCGATACAACGGTCCAGCTGGCCCAGCTTATGACCGTCAGAGGAGTCCAGAGTATGGCAGATACCGCAGGTACCATTCTCCCTTTTGAAGAGGGCTATTAAATTTGCTCAATGAAGACCTTTTATTTTTTCTAATTGAGGACTTCTTGTCATGATATAAGCGTGAGTGATGTTTCTTGACTTTTTTGTTTTTGTCCGTTTCAACAGCCGCTCTCCTGCTCGAAGATCGAGAACTTGAAGGTCCTCGAGAAGCTGAGTAGAATATGGAGATTAAAGCAAATAGATAGCCGCAGTCTTGTTACTTGTCTAGTTTTAGGGACTTTTTGTGGAAAATATTGCCGTAATGCTACTCTATCGCTGGTCCTGCTTGTCGCACTTAAATGATCTCTGGATGATCATTAATATTGAAACCTCCTGCTTTCTTTCTTTTGGTAACTGAGTTAGCCGCTGTTAATTCGCCCTTCATGCAAAAGAACCTTCTAATTTGCTGAAGATTGTCAAGAAAATATCTGCAGCTTTTGCCTTTTTAATGTTGGGAATTAATATGTCCTCTTGTGTAGCACCATTCTGGGTGTCGCATAGAATCTTTCATTTTTGTTTGAAGCTTTATGGTCATGGATTTAGGAGCCTAATTTTAGGCCCGAATTTTGAACTCAAAAGAGCTGCTGGCTGCTAAAGTAGGGAATTAATGTGCAAGACTGTGTGTTTTAAAACATTTGCGAGGATAGGAGAAAATGCTGCTTATGGTGCATAATGATGTACACGTGGAATTTGCCCATTCATGCGGTAGGAGTATGACCGCGGAGACAGATGAGCTGCAACGAGCTTTTGGCCATTGTCAATAGATGTGAATGCAGGAACAGGGAGAGTCAACGCGAGGGTCATATTCCCAGACTCCCTTCAACTTATTCAACTGGAAGGACCATGCATGATGGAAAGAAATGCTTAGAGGTCTTCTATCGCCTTTGTTACAAACTCGTTTACATGTAAACGCAGCGGGCCACCGCTTAGAGATTGGAAAAGTCTTTCGAACTTGTTGAAGGAGCACTAGTCTGCCGAGAAGCTTTGGCGAGCTCCTCATCGAGGGCTTTCTGAAGCCAAGCCTCTGCATCTTGCATCAATCCCGGGCTGAGCCTCACCATCAGGATGCAAAACTCCGTCTGGTTGAGGGCGCCGTCACCGTTGAGATCTCCCTCTTTCACCATTGCCTCCGACTCTTCTATGCTCATTCCGTCCATTCCTAGAAGGGCCGAATTCTTTCTCAGACTTTCTGATGTTATCAAACCACTTACAGGTTCCGCCAAGAGCCTGAACCCCCCACATAGCTCCGACACAAAAGTCTCTACATCGAGCTTCTCTGCCATCACCGGCAACATGTCCTCGAACTCCCTGTCATTGTTGGTTGGTGCCGTTGTTTCTTTGGAACGGTTGCTTTCCATCTTCCCACGCTACAATTTGCAAGCCTGCTCAGCGAAATGAGCCAGCTTTTGGGATACAGAACAAGTGCCTGTGATGGGAATCTAGCAGATGGGTCATGTGAAAGGAAGGAGTTCTTGATGGGGATGGAAACTGCAATGGGTTTTCCTTGGATGATATAGGTAGGGGGTGGGGATGGGATCAAAGGGGATGTGAAGTAGACAGGACTTAGGTGTCCCTCATATAAACCACCAATGGTGGGAAAATCAACATCGGTGAATAGACCTAACCCAGAAAGGACCTGTTTGATAGACCCATTATTCTCTCGTGGGAAGGACTTCTAGGAAGGTGCCTACTGTTTGGATGGGAGGGAATAGAGAGAGGATCTGCAAGGTCAGGCCAGAGAGATAGCTTAATTTGTCCGGAGTTGCGGCTTCTGAGAAGCTTCCTTTCTCTCCATCACTGTCCCGTTGATTGCTTCTAAAATGCTTATTCTTCCTTCTGTTCTATTCCATGACATTTGCAGTCCGATTTAATAATTCACACCCAAACAAAAAATGAAGCGGCGTGGCAGTCGCTCGCTCTGTCATCATCTTATTTTGAGCGGTTTATTCATGGAATTTTCTCATTTCAAAGGGGAGGAGAAAAGTAGTTCGCGCCCATGAAGCCTGGCAAAAGTTAGTCTACAAACAACTCCTACGTGTGTTTATGCGTTTGGGTTAGGAACTCCTAAGCCTTCTCTTTCCCTATGAAACACCATGGCTAACCAGAGCATATTCTTGGAGAAGTTGTTTTCACCAAACATTAGGATGAACGGTGGCTTTCTAGTAAGATGGAAGGATATACTGGCACAATTTGTATGCTGATTTTAGCTTTAGGACACGACCATGTAGATTCTTGTCTTTGTTATAGCCGGAGAAACATGAAAATAGCGAGGGTTAGCATCCGATCGTAAGATGTAATAGAATTAGGCTTAAGCAGTGAAAGAAGGGTCTGTCTTGCTTCTATTCTTTGCAAGGTTATACATTATACAAAGAGAAGATCAAATGATGAATTTATGCCGGATCATACTCATGCCTTCTGCGTGGACTGAAAAGAGAGGCAACCATAGTAAAATAGAATTAGGCTCGCTGATAAGAGCTGCAAGGAGAACTTCAAACAACACATAAATTTGGGGTGGTCGGGCGGGACAAGCCGCATCTAACATTGTTCCGGTATTATAAATCATATAATAAGATCTTTCTCCTTGTAGAAGCGACAAGAAAAAAATGGTGGCAAGCCACTTGACAGGAGAACCCAAAGTCTTATTATCACTGAATAGTAAGTTTTTTCTTCATCATCCATCTCTTCTTGGTGGCCTCCAAAGCTTCCTCTCTCATTCTAGAAAGCTCAAGAAACCAATGCCGATATTGTGCTTCGATTGCATCTAGATCCAACTTCAATTCAAGATCCATACCTTTCTCAGCAAATGATAATGAAGAACAGCTGCTTGTGAGGCTCATGACGTTAGATATTCCGCTCAAATCGGGAAAGGATGATCTTGAGTTCCCAGAGAAGTCGTTCATTTGGAAACGATCTCCAGCTCTGCTATCATTCTCAGACAGTTTGCAATCCTCATAATGTGAATCCACAAAATCATCGGAGGCATAGCCGCTCGAGCCATTGAACATTCCATCCATTATACAATCTACAAATTCAGCTGCTTCATCATGTTTATGTACTTGTATCTCTGAAGCAACCGATGCTCCTGAATCTTGATCTCCCAAATTAGCCAGGTGTTGAGATGAATAAAAGTCATTGTGATAAATGGTTCTACCAATGCTATCATAAGAGTTACCATCATCGTCTTGCAGCCTACCATCCTGCAGACCTGCATGTAAAATAAGACCACCATCTTGCTTATTCATTAGTTCAGCAGGCACGCTCATTAGCATCGAACCCAACAGGCTACTTTCTGAGACTTTACTACCTTCTGAGACTTTATCTTTCCCAAAAAGTGAGGATATTCTGGGTACCACCACTCCATCTGACATATAACTGGATGAGGGCTTCCAGCCGGGTAGAAGTCTCATTATTAGAAAGTCGATAAACTCAGCAATGAATGTCACGTCATGATCTGCCAACTCCAGTTGTTCAACCATCTCCGCCGCCACCGAGAGTGCAGTATCACTATCAAGGTAAAAGAGAAAATGTATATTTCTGACTCGACCTGAGAGAGAGGAGCAGCCAATTACATGTTATCACCTTGCAAGTGTTACCACAGTCAAGGATGACAAGATACTTCAAGGGAAAAAGAGAGAACATTTGAAATGCATAAGAACTAACCGGCTGAGTCAGCAATGCGCAAGGTCAATGAAACAGTGTTGTCTTCATTTTTCATTCCTTTCAGCCTGAACTCATTGTTGTTATTTATCCTCTGAAATTCCAGAACAGGGCAATGCGGAGTCTCCTTGTTGCTTCTACCACAGGTGCTTAAGGACAGCTGCTTATAGTCAGGGTCAACATCCATGGACAGAGGACCCGACAAATTTAATGACCTGGGACTTAAATTAGGCAATGACAAAGGATCGCGAATCAATTCCTTTCGATTCTCAGTTTGAAGGAAGGCATCAGTCAAAAGCTCCTTTGCAGAAAGCCTATCCCTTGCCGGAACGAGACATTTCTGAATGAACTCCCTAATTTGAGCATCACTCACCTTACTAAGAGAAGAAGGTTTTACCCCCTGCAGAAAAGCACTAAAGTAAAACTAGATTCTCCAACAGAAAAGGATTAACTAGAACTTTTTGAGATGATGGAGCATTAAATGATTATTGGCGAGTTTACCGAGGTAACTTTCTTATATATCTGAGCTGCATTTATGCATTCGCTGTAGGGATATTCACAAGTAACCATCTCCAACATGCACATCCCAAAAGAGTATACGTCAACAAGTTCGTTATAGTTCTCTTCGTAAAGCTCTGGTGCCATAAACTCAGGAGTTCCTGCAGCATATGCATAAAAACAATAAAAGTTCATCAAATTTACTAGCTCCAAGCAGACGAACTAGTCTCTCACCTATAACACTTCGAGCTGTTGGTTGCTGCATAACAGTTGCTAACCCAAGATCACCAATTTTAACTTCTCCGTGATTTCCATTTACGAAAATATTGTCGCACTTCAGATCTCTGTGAATGATTGGAGGGTTGTGACTATGAAGGTAGACCAGACCTTGAAGAATCTGCCTTGCCCAATTTTTTATTGCCTTCATGTCCACATTTTTATGCTTCTTGCGATATCTGCAAGCCAAAACATTGCATGATTAGTCTAATTAAGTTCATAAAGCTGAACTGAGATGACTGTTCGGAGGAAAGACTTGAATAAGAAGAACAAAAGATGTTGCAATGACAATAAATAAACCAAACAATGCAAATAAAATGGACAAGAAACTCAAGTGAACATACTGCCGCAAGCTTCCCGACGTGAAGAGCTCAGTAATCATGTTAATAGTTTTCTTCTTGTCATCCACCCATGAATCATAGAACTTCAAGATATTTTCATGCTTTAGCAATTTCAGCAAATGAACCTCCAAATAGAGTTTTTCCAGATCTTCTGGTGACTGCAAGACATCATCAATTCTGACTTGGTTCCAGGCAACTTCTATCCCATCAACTTCATCAAACGCCTTATATCTGAAGCAGAAGATTTCCTGGTGTTAAGAAAATTCTCTGACCAAACAGCCGACTCCACATGGAAGTTGCTAGAGCTGCTTAATGAAGTATAAAAGTTTGAAACTTCAATAGGAGAGTGAGGTGAACGAGATATCATACACAGTCTTGAAAGCGCCCTTGCCCAAGATCTCGCTATACTGCGACAGAAGGAAAGAAAACACCAATAAAAATAGTTACGCCATAAAACAACTTTTGCAGTCCCTATTGCATAATGTATCCGGCGAAGTTTTGCTCCATGAAAGTACTTCTGAAGCATGCATCAAGTGCTAACATAACGACAGTCAAAACTTGACAACCATCCCAGATAGTATTAGTAGTCAAAAGCCAGGATCATGAGCTTGAACATATGGTACAACAAGTAAAAGCTGTTGTAGAATGTGATGCGCCATGTCCACAACAAACTTTGATGTTGCTTGATGCTGCAGATCAATTAAGGAAGCTCAAACTCCTATGACAACGTAATTTTCTGCACTCATAGGCGGATGCTCGCCAGTGCTCATACACATTTGAATATACAATGTGATGCCTATTAAAATCAAGCATTTGATCATCGTTGCTAATTTGATAATCCAACTTCAACGTCATTCAATGAAACGAATAGAACTCAGGTGTCATCCACGAAAAGAAGATAAATGAATAGCAAAGGCACGGACAATACCCGAACATAGCGGCCGGCGGGATCCTTCTCGACGTAGTCGGAGTCGGAGTCGGAATTATCGCCGCCACCCCTCAACAAGCCGGTCTCATTGGCGGGACGGACGGAAAGGGAACTCATTCCGGCCAACAACCACGCAGAAACCAGGAACCCAAGGAAGAAGCAGGCGGCGAATCTGGGAATTAAGAAACGGCGATGAGTCAGACAAGCAGTCGCCGTTGATCGACCCCAAGAGGAACGGAACAACGACGACGGCGGAACTGATGGTGGTCCTCCGGTAAATAACAGAATGCCGATCCCGAGGATTGGAGTCGGCATCCGAGAGCAATGTGGGATTGCTGTCGTTGCAGCCGACGGCCCGGATGAAGAAGAAGAAGAAGAAGCAACGGAGGAGGCAACGATGAGCTTGTCGCGCGCAGAAGCCCACTTGCCGCGCCACCCAAATCCACCATTTTCTCACGCCAAACCCAAACCCAAACCCATCATTTTCTCTTCGAGCAGATTCGAACTCGCCCACCCCCACAAACGAAAAAAGGAAGAAAAAAGGAAAAAGAAGACAAGAATGTGAGATTCCAGAGAAATGGGTACAAGGATTCGAGGTGGGAGAGAAATCAGGGCGATCGACGGGAGAGACAGAGAAGGAAAGGAAAAAGGGGAGAAGGAAGCAAGAATTGAGGTTAAGTGAACGCCATTATCGGGGACGCAGGTAGAGAGTGCGTCAGAGAAGGGATGACCAACACTTGTGCGGTCGATCTTGCGGTTCCTCGGTTGCCATTTTGTTCTCTCTGCAGCTTCCAGTTCCAACCATGGAAAAGCCGGAAATAAACAACGAATTCGCAAACGACGCTCAATCCATCCAGAAGGGAAGGGGAGGGGAGGGGGTTCGTATTCGTAACGCCCTGCCGTTCCGGACATCCTGGGCCTCCTCGGCCCAACGGTATTCTTGTCGACAACAAACTTTTGAACAAAGCCGAACATCGAACAGGGGCTTTGATCCAATTCTTATTATGGTGGGGTTTATACTTCCCGTCAACAAGGAAGCAGAGAGTTTTGCTCCCTAGTGAGCAGGCGAGGATTTGAGGGAGCCATTGGCCCCTGAAAACTAGAGGGCTTTTGTAGTTTTAGTCCATATTTTTTCACTAGTAGTTTGGGCTTGGCCATATATTACATTTTCCTCTTGTAATTGACGAATGTAACAAAAACGTGTGAGGTACCAATTATAGTTGAGTCCTAGTTTAAGGATGAATATGGATAAAATCTTGTGTCTTGATTTTTTTTTCTTGCTTTTACGCTTTTACTTCGTTGGATGCGCCGAATCCTAACAATTCTAAGGCTCACTGAAGGTGACCAACCCCATCCAAGGACGACTGGTGACAGAAGTTACGCTTAAACACTAGTCATAGATTCCCTTTTGTGAGCAAGAAGTTGGATAAGTCATTAGGCTCAAGGTATTTCCGCCCATTGAATATCTTCAGACACATCGATAAAATTCGAATCGTTTGAAATAACCCTCGCCGAAACTTCATTCATGGTAAAATTGATGAAAGAGGAAAAAAAAAATCATTAAGGGTGAGCATCGATCTATGGCAAACCCTAGAGCCAAAACAGACCGACACCGTGCAGTCTGGTTCCAAGGTCAAGGTGTTGAATCGAACTAGCGAACTAACCCTAGATCGACCCCATTTTAACTATGTTCGTTGTTTGTTTTGTTTTCAACCGGTAAAATTTGGAGCAACCTTTACGGATGAATGAGGAATAAAGTTATATAATTCATGTTTTATGTCACTATTGACACCGAAAATCGATCTAGGCTTCAAGCAGTCGCAGAGCCCACGATAACATCGTGTCATGTGAAAGCCCATGGGAAAACAAATGTTGGAAGCGGAAGGCATAGCAAATCGATATGCGACTAAGATGAAATGTCGGTGACACCATGGAATCGATCGGTCACACCAACAGTCATATGGAGCATAAAAGTTCGCACTATAAATCGTTAAAGGATAAGGAGAGTAGTCACTGAGGTCAATTCGAAAATCCAAGAATAAAGTGCACGGGGAGTAACTGCAAGTGATGATTATACTTTGTACTAATTTTTATATAGTCAGAGACGACTTTTTGTAAAGGACCAATCAATCATCAATCAAAAGTACTTATCTTTTGCTCTGCAATTATCCTGCATGCATTTACCGTTATCGCATTTTACATATATCGCCTTGTTTACATTTTGTCATTTACTTTACTTCCAATCTGGAATTGTCACAAGAACCCATTTAAACAATAAATTCGAAGGCTCTACGCTTCTCGATGAAAGATCTTTCGCTGTGGACATTTCCAACGAAACAGTTACGTAAATTTTCATTATTTATTGCATTCTACGTGTTCGTCTTTTTATGGATTATTGCTTGTGGCAAGTAGAGATTTCTATTGTTAATTTAACTTTCATTTAGCTTGACCAACGGATGAGTTGGATAATTCCTTGTTGCTTCAGATTTCTGTTTGGATTTTAGCGTTGTTTCATTTCTCGTGGTTTTTTTGTTGCTGAGTATTGAAGTTGTCCATCTAACCAGGGGAACGAGTAAAAAACAAAAAAAAAAGAAAGCACCGGATCAAAATCCAAGTGTCCTGCCTAATTCTATCAATGTCTATCTATTTGCTATGTATTTTACATCTCTTGTGATTGTGCTCTTACTGGTTATAACAGATGTGAATAAATGTACCTAAGTTTTTTTTTTTTTGTTAATTAAGGTCTATCTGTTTGTCATGCATCGTACTTCTCACGTCCATCCTGCTTTTATGCAAATCCACTGATTAAAGAGGCTCTTTGAAGTGTCGTCCTAGTTTAATTAAGCCGGATTTATGTACGGGGCAACCTCATCCGGCATAATACGTGAGACTTAGATTCGGATAGGTCGGGAAGGTTCGGTAATGACCAACGGTCAACTTATACATGAGGATCACGTGAAATCCCGATCAACTAGTATTGCATGTCCGTATCGAATAGATCTTATAACAAGTGTTTTGCGGAAAAAATTACCGAAAAAACTTAAACATATTGCAACGTGTCCATTCAGTCCTAAACTTTTTTTGTGCCAGTTCAATCCTAAATTTTTTGTATTTGTTTTAATTCAGTTCATCCGACCAATTCTGATCAGTCTACGCTAACGTGAACCCGTTATTAACATGAGTGAAGTGTGCACATTTAAAAAATTATAAATTTCCACACCGATTGTTTGGTAAGCTCGTGAGACATTTGTTAAGGAATTTCGTTCCATGTAATTAAAAGGTTAGTTAAAAGCTTTTTATCTCCATAACCTGAGCTAATTCGCCGACCGTATATTGTAAAGTTGATAATGATTGATTATGGGAAGAAGTGGGGACAAGCATCCGGAAGCTCTGACGTCTCCCCTCTACTTTTTTGAAAAGCGGCTCAAAGGAATAAAAAACAGGACCGCCGGAACGGGTGGACCAAGTCAGGATCGGTCGAAATGATTGGGTCGAAAATTAAGCCCGATCTAAATTCATCCATTTAACTCGTGCTTGATCCATTATTATATAATATCATATACGATCCATACTTGATCCGACCCTAACTATTCCAACCATGTCCTTCTTAACCTAAACTTCAATTCTTAGTAAATTCTTCCCTTAAATCAGAAAATAACACATTGGGAAAAAAAAGACCAACTAGAAACTTAATTAAAAAGGAAAAAAAAAAAGAAAATAAGGATGATGGGTTGTAAATGAAAAGTCATACTCCATGCGATCCTGTTGAAATAGTAAGAAGTCTGATACGTGCTTGCACAAAAAAGCTCATATATATCGCCAGAAAAACGAACTAGATAAATTGAATATACGTGCTTGCCATTGAGACCTATTTTTAGTTGGTCTTTATTTTTTTTAAATAATTCATTTTATTCCATTATAAATTGAAGCGACCACCTCAAAACCCAGCCTGGAAAAATATGAGTAGCTAGATCCATTTTGCCACCTCATAGACGAAACTAACTTCTCTGGAGTAGGTGTAATATTTATTTTGCCGTACATAACACATCTCGACAATTATGGGAAGAATCATACTGCAGGCGCCAGATCAGTTGCCATTTCGTTCTCGGAAGCTTTCAGGTTCAAATTATTTTTTGAGTGAAAATAGTTTTGGTTAAACTTATGATCTGTTTATGCGATATTTTAGCCTTCGAGATATGTCAATTAACAAAGACTATCGACGAGAATCAAACTCACTACCGAAAAAAAAAACTCTTTTATAAAATTCAGATCAAGCTGTTAATAAGTATAAGAGAGGAAATGAAGATCATAAGAATGAATGAAAAAATATTAAAGGCGACAAATTAAATAATATGTTTTCATTATTACGGACACTCTGTGACTTTAATCAAGAGGTAGAGTACAAAGTACAATTAGATGTCCTACCTAACTCCTGTAAAGTCCATGTATCATCGAGCATTGTGCTCCTCAGTGATGTGCTCTTCCACGTTGTGGCACTTTGCACATGGATCGCGCTTGAGGTTTGTTCATATTCTATCCCGTTTGTTGCAATAGAAATACATTGTGACGTGGCATCCGGCAGTCATTTCTCGAACCCTTTTACCATCTCGTACGCAAATCCATTAATTAATCAAAAAGGAAGGTTTAATGATGACCTAAAATTCCACTTAGTGATGTCTCCAGCGCGAGTTAGCCGTATTCAGATACGGAATAATTCGAATTTCAAAGTACAATTTACACACGGCATAAGTTTCGGGCGTATTAAAGCTGTTATTATTATTATTTTTTTTGAGTGATTGTATAGGAGTGGTCATGGGGCTTTTACCAAAAAAAGGAGTGGTCATGGGCATTTTTTTAATGGATTAATTCAAAAGCACTCTCTCCTTAACCTAAACTCGTGGTCCACCGTATATTGTTATTTGATAGTGATTGATGATGGGAAGAAGTGCGGCCAATCAATCGGAAGCTATGAAGCTTTGATGTCTCTCCTCTACTTTTGCTTACTTGTGGGGGCACAAGGACATTTTGATTAAAGCGATTCTCGGCCGAAGAACAAATTTAGAACCAGTGAAAACGGATAGATGAGTAGGATTATGACCACCGGGTCGGCTGGAAAATAGGCCGATCTAAATTGATTCATTTAATCAATACTAATTGCTTTTTTATGTAAGCATAAGTTCACAATAACCGATGCTCAACCTAACCTGTATCCAAATCGGTCCATACCCAGCTCAAATCGGAATCCAACTCTTAGAATTTTCTTTTCATTAGGAAAATAGCTTATCAAATAGCAAAACAACCAATAAAAATAAATTAAACACGAAAAAAAAATTAAGGCACAAATACTCCATGTACCGTCGAAATAGTAAAAAGTTCAATATCTACTTGCTATGAAAAGGCTCGATAAATAGCAAGAAATACAAATTAGATATTTTGAATGCAAGTGAACGATCGACATAATTAATAGGACCATGTAAGCCATATCCACTTCGTTGCATATTGAACTAAAGGTATGTTTCATTAGAATATGAGTCGTGATTAGAATCAATTATGTTATAGATGGATCCTTCTTCTTTAGATTTCTAACTTTTTGGTCCAATCACTTGTCTGATGATGCAGGATTTTTTTTTTTTGCAAAAGCAGAAAAAAACTTAAATTTCCCCCTACATTGTACGTTTAGAAAAATCATAATATGCACACCCTAATTATCCAGCAGAAAACGAAAAAAAAAAAGGAATAAATTTCATTTTAATGATTGACATCACAAATGCTGAAAAAAACGCGGGAGCGAATTGGAAGGTAACGAATCGATGCCTCTAAGATTCTGTGAAATTTGTCCAAAACACGAGTCAAATCCATCTAGACCGATTATTAGTTGGTCTTTGTTTCTTATAACTGACTTTAACCAATGCATAAAATCGGGGTCCACATTTTAAATTGAGAAAAAATTACTGAATCAGTCTTAAATCTGTTGTACAAATACCAATTCAGTCCAAAAACTTTCTAATTTCGTCAATTCAATTCAGAAATTTTGCACGCAATTTCAATGTATTTCTCCCAATCAATTTCTGTCAAAAGTCACCAACGTGGGTCATTACCAGCCGTCCTACGTGGCAACACCGCCACGTTAGCAATTTCGAAGAAAGTTGATGGGAAGGATTACACTGGAATTTCGTGTGAAGGTTGTCAGTGCTAGTGTTATATCTAGAGGGCGGTGAATAGGTGATTTCAAAGAAATTTAAAAATTAATGTGGAATTTAAATGAATAAGATCATATCTGGTTCAGATGATGATTGCTAACAAGATCTGAGGTGTACTCAATTTAACGGTGTGCACAATTCAACTATCACAAGTCCTTACAGAAAAAAACTATTACAAAATAATAACAAAGGGTTTAAGGGTTACAGAATGTGCGTATAGAGTTTATACTGATTCGATTTTATCAAGACTACGTCCACTTCTTCATGCTGGCATCGGCTAGATTCCTCTAGTGAATATCTCAGAGAAGTTACAACTCAATGGCAACTGTTGAGTCGAAAGACTTCCCATCTAACACTCACACACTTGAATGAAAACCTTTAAGTATTACAGTATTTGGATCTAGAGTGTATGAATAATGTGAAGCTCTCTTAATATTAGAATTTAAGATTCTACTCTCTTGTGTGTACACACTTCAGTTTTGAGGTCACCTTTTATATTTTTCCATCTCCAACTACCCATAAAAAGATCTTCAGAGAATCAATCTCCAAACTTTATATTTAAACGAGATTGTATACAAAAGATCTCATAACTGTTGACTAAGGTTGAGTTGGATAATTCTTTGTTGCTTCAGATTTCTGTTTGGCTTTTAGCCCTGTTTTTACTTCTCGTGATTTTGTTGCTAAGTATCGAAGTTGTCTATCTAACCTGGGGAATGAGGGATAAAAAAAAAAAAAAGCACCGTATCAAAATACCAAGTGTCCCACCTAATTCTATCAGTGTCTATCTATTTGCTATGTATTTTACATCTCATGTGATTGTGCTCGTACTGGTTATAACAGTTGTGAATAAATCGTACCTAAGGTGTTTTTGTTAATTAAGGTCTATCTATTTATCATGCATCGTACTTCTCATGTCCATCCTGCTCGTATGCAAATCCACTGATTAAAGAGGCTCTTTTAAGTGTCGTCCTAGTTTAATTAAGCCGGATTTATGTATGGTGTCAACTCATCCGGCATAATACGTGAGACTTCGAATTCGGATAGGTACGGAAGGTTCAGTAATAACCAACGGTCAACTTCTACGTAAGGATAACGTGAAATCCCAATCAACGGCTATTACATGCGCGTATTGAATAGATGTTATTAACAAGTGTTTTGGGGAAAAATTATCAAAAAAGTCCTACGCCTATTGTAATTGTGTCAATTCAATTTTAAACCTAAAGCTTTTGTATTTATACTAATTAAGTCTATCCTACCAATTTTGACCGGCCGCGCTAATGTGAACCCGTTATTAACACAAGTGAAGTGCGCGCATTAAAAGTCATAAACTTTTCCGTACCGATTGTTTTATAAGCGCTCATGAGACATTTGTTACAGAATTTCGTTCCATGTAATTAAAAGGCTAGTTAAAAACTTTTTATCTCCATAACCTAAACCAATTCGCCGACAATATGTAAAGTTGATAATGATTGAGTAAAGCGACTCAAAAGGAGACAAAACTGGACCGCGGGACGCGTGGACCCAAGTCGGGATTGGTCGAAAATTGGGAGGATAGAAAATTAAGCTCAATCCAAATTCATTCATTCAACTCGTGCTTTGATCCATTATTATGTAGTATGATATTATGATCCATACTCGATCTAATCGCAACTGATTCCAACCCATATCCTTCTCAATCTAGACTCCAGTTCTAAGTAAATTCATCCCTTAAATATAAAAAAATAGCAAATTGGAAAGAAGAAGAAAAAAAAAACAACCAACTGGAAACTAATTAAACAGGAAAAAAAAATAGCAAATAAGGATGATGGATTTTAATGAAAAGTCATACTCCATGCGATCGTGTCGAAATAGTAAGAAGTCTAATACGTGCTTGGCATCAAAAAGCTCATATACATCGCCAGGAAAATGAACTAGATATATTGAATATACATACTTGCCATTTAGACCTATTTTTAGTTTGTCTTTATTTTTTTTTAATAATTCATTTTATTCCATTATACAATCGAAGTGACCTGCCTCAAACTTAGCCCGGAAAATTTGAGTAGCTGGATCCATTTCGCCACGTCTAGACAAAACCTAACTTCTCCGGAGTAAGCGTAATAGTTATTTTGTTGAACATAACACATCTCGACAATTATGGGAAGAATCATACTACAAGTGCTAGATCAATTGCCATTCTGTTGTCGGAGAGCTTCTAGTTTCAAATTTTTTTTGAGTGAAAATATTTTTGGTTGAAGTTACGATCTATTTATGCTGATAATTTAGCTTCGAGATATGTTAATTAACAAAGACTATCCACGAGAATCAAACTCATCACCAAAAAAGAAAAAAGACTTTCTAAAATTCAGATCAAGCCCCTGTTAACAAGTATAAGAGAGGAAATGAAGTCGTAGAAGAATGGATGGAAAATACCAAAAGGCGACGAATAAAATAACGTTGTTTTCATTATTACAGACAGTTTGTGATTTAAATCAAGCAGTCCTCTTGAAATTGTGTCCGTCGACCCAATATGTCCGGGTGTGTTACCGCCCTTTAGAGTATAGAAATAGCGCGAGTCCGGAAAATAAACACGTACCGAAATTGTTTTTCTTTTCTTTTCTTTTCTTTTTTTCTAGGTGAATGAAAGAATAAATGAAGAGGTATGTACCAAAGTACCAATTAGTCGTCCTACCTAATTCCAGTCAAAGTCCATCTATTCATCGTGCATTGTACTCCTCATGTGATTGTACTCCTCGCGGTTCCAACACTCGTACTTTTTACATGGATCGCGCCTAAGGTTTTTTTTTCATTTTCTATTCCATTTGTTGCAATAGAAATAATTGTGACGTGGCATTCGGCAGTCATTCTCGTTCCTTTCACCATCTCGTACGCAAATCCATTAATTAATCAAAGGAAGGCTTAACGATGACCTAAC
The DNA here is from genome assembly GCA_019149425.1 of Psidium friedrichsthalianum. NCBI lineage: Eukaryota > Viridiplantae > Streptophyta > Magnoliopsida > Myrtales > Myrtaceae > Psidium > Psidium friedrichsthalianum. The sequence continues at coordinate 1,017 of JAGVVM010000520.1, read as the reverse complement.
ATTCCACTTATACGCAAGCATACGGTGGTCGCATCGACCGTATATTGTGTAGCGAATAAATTAATTCAAAAACACAAACTTACACGGCACAAGTTTCGGGCACAATAAAATTGTGAATTTTTTTTTTTTTTTAGCGATTCTCTTAAAGGAGTGATCATGGGGCATTTTTTAAATGAATTAATTGAAAAACAGTCTCTCCCTAACCTAAACTCGTGGTCCACCATATATTGTTATTTGATTAGTGATTGATGATGGGAAGGAGTACCGGAGAAGCAACCGGAAAGCTATGAAGCTTTGATGTCTCTCCTCTGCTTTTGTTTAATTGTGGGGGCACAAAGGGTCACGACCTACCTGTTAATCAACGTAACTCCCCACTCCACTACTTAAACTATTTGTATGCAGTCATCTGATGTCTTCCTGTTCGTCTTTACGTCCTCGCACTGTAGCGCGATATCCCTATAAATTGAGCCCCACGAGCTGACCCTACAGCACTGTTTGTCGAAAGGATAGATTGCATACGAGAATATTAGTGAACTTTTGAAGAATGACAGATATAAGAAGACCTCTCTTGTGAGACGGATCTTACGTTCAGTTGAGTAGGTATCTAAGTGTAGTCCCTTTTCAGCACATCAGTTTTTGTATTCTTTGAAGATCAAAAATTTCCTGAGCACGATTGAGAGGATGAGGAGAGTACTTGTCGGCGGTAAGGGAATTTTCTCTTTCACATTGTCTGCCAAGATTATATTTACACCACTGTCTTCTTATGTGTCAACGGGCTTGCACTTTATCGGGTGGGACAAGTCTACTGACAGATATCTTCAAACATGTTCTCAAAAATTATATGAAAGCTGATTGCACTGCAAGTCCAATGTACTGTGTAGTTATATACGTGATCAGGAAGTAGCAATTGAAAGTTTCTGCATTTTTTCCTTAATTTGGGAAAACTCTATGTAATAGTTAGGTTTTTTCAAGTTCCCTAGCTTTTCTGTGCTCCCCCCTCCTTCTCCCCTCTACTTG
>JAGVVM010000519.1:0-57480 GCA_019149425.1 Psidium friedrichsthalianum | reverse complement strand
CCATTTCTTCAATAAAATGCTGATCTTATTATTATTATTATTATTATTCGCTCAGGGTTGGTCCACAAGTGAGGGCTAGCGAGGGCGTGTCAGCCATCATTATGGCGAGTGAAATCACAGCAAGGGCCGTCACACCGTTGCCAGCCAAGCCAAAGCCAAAGCGAGGGCATGTGGCCCATTGCCTATGGCCGGCAACCCTCATAAAAAGAAGGCAAAGAACATAAAAGAAAAAATATTTAAAAATATCCATGATGGTTATGTTGCATAGGATGATTGGTGTCCACTTTAGTGGTTTTCAACTAAAATCAGTGGTATGGACTCGATTGATACCAATGCCATTAATTTATGAGTAAATTGATACAATTAAAAAAATTTAGCTCCGAATTAGTACAAATATAATAAATTTGAGATTTTTTTTGGGTATTTTCACCGAGATTTTCTCTCAATAAGAGGAAAGTATGATCCATCGAGATAATCTATCCATGTCGAGGGGAACGTGGCAAGATAAGGATCCTTATCTTGGTCAGTTTCTCATACCTCGATTCCATTTGAGTTCTTATTGAGACTGCCCACGTACGATCTAATCAAATGGTTGTGAGCAGATAGGAAAAGATCTCCCAATGATGAGGCCAAATAATGAAGAATGTTAATTTCCCCAAGAAAAATTGGTATATTTAGCAGATGACCACATTTTAGTCACTTGTCCAAAATTCAAAATTTCACACAAGATAGAATCTCGTGTGAAATTAGATAACCACTAGAAGCATTACACGAGTGAGTCACTCATATCTTAGAACTCGGTTGATTTTGTAACCCGCAATACATGATATGAGATTATTGTGTGAGCATGATCGAGAGTTGAAAAGTAATATTCCCGACTAAACGTCAAAGGTCGTTGTCCGAGCAACTCCTCTTTTATATCGAGGATTTGAATTTCGAAAACTCTTCTTACGATAATTATCAATGGTAACTTTTCTTCTTGTGGACAAGAAGAGAATTGACATCTTCATGACTTTGAAGTTGTCTTGTTCGGAGGGAAAAACTTAGCTGGAGGGCTAATTTATTTTGGCCATTTTGTCAAGATATAAGATACCGCTCTACTTAATAAAATATGAAAATTTCGTTTTACCTCTTAAAATCTGTGTGTATGTATACATATACTGAAGTGAAGTGGCGTCCACGTGGGTTTGCCGACGACTCCCGAACGAGGTCGTATTATAGAGAGAGAGAGAGAGAGAGAGAAGCTTCTCTATCAACACGGCTAAGCAAAACCTCCAATCATCCCCAATTTCAACCCTCTCTTCACCCCCACCACCAATTCCTCTACAGAACCACCGCGTAGCCATCGCGGAATCCGCCTCGATCTCTCTCTTTCTCTCTGTCCGATCCGTCGACCGGCGTCGATCTCCGCCGTCAATTTTCCGAGGTTCGTGTGCGCTTATTCCCCTGTCGATTCCGTCCTTTTCGTTTCTGCGGATTGATTGGGCTTGGGCGGATTCGATCTTGATTGATTCGTTGATTGATCAAGTTGTCATTTTTTGTTTTGTTTGGTTTTGGTGTTGATGCTTAGGAATCGAGGGTTTCTTAGGGCGGTGATCAATCATGTTTAACCGGCTTTTCGGGAAACCTAAGCAAGAGACCAGCGCTCTCACCACGTTGGACAAGTTGAACGAGGTACCGATCGCCCGCTTTTGTCTTTGCTCCTGCCGTACTCGTCTTCGATTTGCGTTCCGTCCGCGTCCGTTGATCTCGTCGGTGCTTAGTAACGGGGATTCGATCCGTTCTTCCTGCGCTTGATTTCGAGTTTTCGGCTTTTTTGTGGGTGCTCTGGATGGAGATGAATAATCAAGCAATGGTGATCTCTCTCTTCTCCAAGGGTTGAAGAAGTGGTTCTTGATTTTGTTTTGTGGGAAAACTGGCGAGTAGATATACGTCCTTGAGCTCCCCATGGAGACTCTGCTTGGGGCTCTTAGCCTTCTGACAGATAGTTTCACTTTCGATAATTGAGTCTGTCTTCGGTATTAGCTACCTACACTTCTATGTGATTGTGTATCAACCGCATACCAACAATTGGCTGCATACTATAGTATCTCATAAGCTTTCTGACTTAATTTAACTCCTGAAAGTGAAAGCTGTTTGTAAGATCTTGTTTTTTAAACGGGGAAGTTATCTGAGGCTATGGGTGCTAAGTTTAACTGAGGCACCAAGGCACACAATCACATTTTATCTGATTATGTAACAGGGTGAAGACTTATCTATATTCGTAAAATTGTCCTAGGAATCCATTCTTTTATGTGAAGAAAGTCTTTTTCATGTTGGTTTCCCCTACTGTTGTCATTAATCAAGGAATACATGCTTCAAATACGTGTAATAGTAAAACACATGCTTCTGCAGTTCTCTATATTAAGATGTGGATTTATTTAATTAGATTGTAGGCTTTCAAAATGATTGAACTTTAGTCTATACAAATAATTATGGTAGGTTATCATTTGTATATTTAACTGGTCCGGTTGGATCCTCTGTCCTCCTTTCTATACAGACACTTGAAATGCTGGAGAAAAAGGAGAAGGTTCTTGTAAAGAAGGCTTCTCAAGAGGTTGAGAAAGCGAAGGAGTTTACTAAAGCAAAAAATAAAAGGGGTATGGTCATTTACCTCAACTTTGTCCTGGATAGATAACTTTTACGCCTTTGTTTTGTGATGTTATTTCTCAGAGTTGCTTCATTTCTCAACCTGTCACTGGTTATTAGGAATGGAGTTGTGTACCCATAATGCAGTGCAAATCCACATATACTTGTTACGTTTATTATATCATTGTTTACAGCAGTTTTGTTTATGACAATCACAGCTCTTTAATCTGTCATTGCATTCTGATTTGGACTTTCCTTTGTATTCATTGTGACCTTATTACTGGATAGCAATTTTAGCACAATCACTTCTTTGCCTTTACATTTTGTTGTCTTTAATTTTCTATCATTTCACCTATATTACTTGTTTTCTTTTCCCTTGTAACTCTGACTTGCAACTACGCAAGATTTTTTTTCTCTTTCGTATGATACTTGAAGCTATATGATGGCATTTATCCATTATGCAAGTCGGCAACTTGTTATCTTTTTGACATAAAGTCGTGCCATTTGGAATGCAGCGGCAATTCAATGCTTAAAGAGGAAGAGGCTGTATGAACAGCAGATTGAGCAGCTTGGAAATTTTCAACTTCGGATTCATGATCAGGTGAGCTATCAAGATTCAATGATTCAGAACTTCCTTAATATCTGCTTCTCGGATTGGATGTCTGATATATGAATGGTCCAGATGATAATGTTGGAAGGAGCTAAAGCAACAACTGAGACCGTGGATGCTCTGAGAACTGGAGCAAAAGCAATGAAATCAATGCAGCAGGCGACGTATGTCCTAGTTTTACTTTCTGAATTCTGGAGTACTGATTTTATTGTTTTTTATTTTTTAACGTGCAATGTGGCGTCACTTTGTTATTGCATTTTCTTGAGCTTGGATTAGCCCGGTGCTCCATTATTGTGCTCTCTTTTGCTTGTAATGTTTACTGATGTCCATCTTTTCACAGGAATATTGATGATGTGGACAAGACCATGGATGAGATTAATGAACAAACGGAGAACATGAAACAAATTCAAGAGGCATTGTCAACTCCTATTGGTGCAGCCGCTGACTTTGATGAGGTTACCATACTCACACTTTGATTTTAGTTATGCTTTTGATCATCGATTGGGTGGTATTTGAATGGTCTTCCGGAAAGGCTATGCTTATCTCTGATCACTTTGTAATTCCAGGATGAGCTTGAGGCAGAGCTTGAAGAACTGGAAGGTGCTGAGTTGGAAGAACAGCTCCTTCAGCCCGCCACAACAGCTCCTGCTGCTCCAGTCCATGTCCCAGCCGGTCCGCGTCCAGCCCGCCCTGTTCCTCAGCGGACAGCCGAGGAGGATGAACTTGCTGCTTTGCAGGCTGAGATGGCACTTTGAGCAGGTCAATCTGCTCTCATATTTTCAAAAGCTAGTATTAAGCATTTTGTTGTTGTTGTTGGTCTATTATTAAGTGAAGATTACTGTTAAATTGGCCTACATTCCATATTTTCGCCCTGGCTGCTGAGGATTTCTTCCTTTCGTATGATAAGTGCCGTAGAAGAAGAAGACTGTTTCTTTGGCTATTTTGTTATACTGTCATTCGGATCTGATATATGAGTACATTCCACAGGGCTTGCTGCTCATAGTTAACTGAGGCTGTGTAAAGACCTGGCCGAACCTGTAATATGGACATTCCTGCTGCTGTGCTGCTATGCGTATGCATCAATATTTTTCTGTGGATCCATACACTGAAAAGACGTGTATATAAAGGTGGCATGATTCAAAAGTTGTCCCCCTTTGAGACCTTTATTCTGCTTTCTGATGCTTCTAGTGTGGTCTCTTTTTGAATTTCACCATGTCGAACATCAAGCTTCGCCTTATTGTTTGGAAGACATCTCTAGATATCTCAGGTTAGATTTTCAGTTTCCCTGTGTGTGTCACTGTTAAAATTAATGCAGTCGAATCCCTTTTTTGGGGCTTATTCATCATAAGCGGTATGCTTTATTCTACCTCTGTTGGAAGACAAGTTGGTTGTTGAGTTAATTTACTCTTGGTATTGGAATTGAGTAGTTATGTCAAAATCCATAGCAGGAGGAGAATCTGATTGAGCATGTCTCTTATCATGTCGCCAGTCGGTCGACAATAAATCATGTGCATTTTGATACGTGTAGCATGATCCACGGATTGTGCTTGATTTCTGCACCAGCTTTTAGAAGTGGGGGATTCATGTTCAAGATGGCGGTTGGGAGCCTAGGTATTTTTATATGCTTCATTGCTGAAAGGCGGGGTGTCATTTTATCATCCCATCCAGGGAACTCGGTAACCATGAAAATTGCTTATATAGAGGACGGGGGATTCTTTTTATCGATGCTTTGCTTTATCTTCCGTTTGTCCTCACCGTGTACCTGCTGCAATCAGCTGACCTTTTAGTTCTAGATAGTGGAATTTCATTTCCTCAGAGTCGACAGTAGCTATTTAACTGTTCACCAACTTAAAAGTTCAACTGTGCTGTTCATAATTTGTGCTTCAATCTCGATTGGGCTTCTTAATTTCGATCTAGACGGTATCGAGCTTCCTCTGGAAGTACTATTCCAGCGTGTCTATGGACATCTATAACCTAGCTTATGTCCCAGAAGAGCAGACAAAGGCCTGATTTTCAATTTGTTAGCAGGCTTCAGAAGCCGCCCAGGTCTTATGATGTAGCAATGTCGTTTCCCTACCTTTTTAGCTCCATACGTTTATCTATATCGGCAAATATAGATACCCTCACAGTCCGTCAAAAAGTCGACTGCCATAGCACGCTGGCCGGAACCCCAAGGCACTTGTGGAGAGACTACTGTCAAAGTATGCTTCCATTGAGTTGTATAATCAAAATCAAAACATCGTCCCTAATCTCATCGAGCACAAAAACATTCAGAGCGGGTCAGCTAACCTTTATTACAAGCCTAGGAAGCGTGGATCAGGCATCAGACCAAGGCAACAACATACTTGCCCAATGTGCTCTGTCAGTTAAACAGGTTTGCACTGGAATCCGAGAGAAATTAGATACGACGCCTGGTATATATGCCATTTGATTCCGCAGCATCTAATTTCCCAGTGATGACATCTCCAAATAGTCCAAATCATCAGTAATTCCCACCTGCAGTTACATTTCGGCATTAGAACTTCAGTTCAAAGAAACTGGGACGATCAGATTAGCTAAAACAGCTACTTCAAAGGGGCAGCTGACATCTCGCTAAAGAGTAAACTTACTCAATGCCTTTGTAACTATTATTTTTGCTGAACTAATTAATAAGGTGAGCAGAAAATGTTGCTCGGAACAAGACATCACATTCGCTAATATTTTAGATGCTGCTATTCATAGTGTTGTCCGCCAAATAAATGGCAGATATCAGGATTTGGGTGTTGGTCGACCTACTATGATGCTTTTGGACGAGGCTATATCTGTGCTTATGGGAATTACCTCCTGATACATATGTTCTAGCTGTTCTTTGGCTTCTGGAAAATTGTTTGAGCACCACTGTCTCAGTGTGAAAATATTGTCTGCAGAATCAGAACCCCAGAAAGAATTTAAAGGGCCAGAATAGAGGAAATATACAAGGTCACGAAATTGCGCAAGCGCTTACTTGAAAACTAAAATAAACAGTTAACAAAGCAGAATCTGTCAGAGGCAATACCTGTCCATCTATTGGCTGCTGCATGGGCAACTAATGTAGCATTCTCTGTCCACGTTAGCGAGGAAGAGTCAGCTAGTCAGATCACCAAACAGAATACATAAACAAAGAAACAAGAAATCCAGGATCGGGTCAGAAGGAAAACAAGAAAACTTGAGTATCATAAGACCGGCTTTCTTAACTCATTGCTTCAAAGGCAGCTGGATCATTGTCTGCATATTCCGCCATCTCATCCTAAAATATCAAATGATGCACTATCATTAATACTCCACTTGTAGTTTTGGATAATCAGTAAGAATCGGGGAATAGTTCAGCTTCAACCTTCAACTCATTGTATTTCTCCTCTACTTTTTTAAGGTTCCTTAAAGCCTCCTCTCGTTCATCCTGGTCAAAGCACAGAGGAAGCGCAAAACTTTTACTCTTCACTCTTAGGAGCATATTGCTTATTGTTGAAAAGAGAGCTACTCACAGATTCCTCCCTTCCTTTCTTTAATGCATTACACTGATCAGCTAGCTCTGCGAGCCGTCTCTTACTACTTTGGACATCAGATTCAAGTTTCCGGTACACATTTCGCATCTGCGATTTAGTTACTCTGTTGTTATTGTTAAGAAAGCGCATAACAAATGCAAACAAAGAAAACTTTTATAGTCAACAGTGAACTATTGATCTTAACCTGGTTTCCAGCGCAGCTAGGAAGACTCCAGAAATATACCTGAAATATCAAGCCAATTCCCGCTATTAGGCATGTCAATGCTTTAGTCAGTCAAAAGTACCACTTGAGTTTAGCATCAGAAGGACATGGGGAGCGAAGAGTGTTGAAGCATGAATATATCACAGCAATCACACCGCTGTATTACTCAAGTCTGGACGCTATGACTTACAGAAGTTCCAATCTTGTCCTTCGAGACTAGGTCATCATCGACCAAGCTTTGAACAACATCTTTGACAGACTGGGTGATAACACCTTTTCTGGGTCCCAATTTCTCAAGCTCCTTCAGCTGAAACGTAACCACAAAAAGTACTTCCAATAAGTGCTATCGACTTGTATTCTCATGGATGAACTTAATTAACATTAGTGAAGCTCATTTTAGTTTATGAATCTAGAACCCCGGGGACTAATCTCTCTCTCTCTCTCTCTCTCTCTCTCTCTCAACAAGAAAAAGTACTTCCGATAAGAGCTATTGACTTGTATTCTCATGGACGAGCTCAATTAACATGAGTGGTCAATCTAGAACCATGGCGACTAATCTCTCTCTCTCTCTCGGCTTTCATAAAGGACCAACCTACATATAGTTTCCCAACAGATGAATTACTCTCTTTCTTCCTAGGACAAGGAATGGAAAAAAAATGAAATGATTCCACTTCTTTCTAAACTACCACATCAGCAAAAACATGAAAACTTCAGTTCGAACGGAAACATGTTGAGAACTGTAAGATACTCGACCAACACGGTGAGAAGCATCGGAATCTCACAAGGAAGAAGTCCTGCGACTCGTAGAATATCTGGAGCATCTTCTCTCGCTTCTCTTCCAACGAAAGTCCACGTTTCTTCGACTGCACAGTGCACACAACCCAAAGAATAAAATCAACGGAACAATCCGGCCAGTAATCCATAGTCATCAAGCAAGAGAACAGCAATCCGACGAAACCTAACAAAACTCAAGCCAAACAACATACGCAAATCGAAACGATGTAGTAAAAATCAAGCGCTCAAGACTCCAGAGGAACAGAATAGCCCTAAATCCGAAACCGACTGTTGATACCATCGAGCGAATGCATCAAGCATCAAAGAACGACTAGTTTGACTCGAGCAACACAGGCGATTCACCGTTACGCTAGAAGTTGAAATTCGAAAGCCTAGCTGAAACTGCGAGCCAAGTGCTCGCTTCCAAACTTAATCTAACCTCAGATGAGCCCCAAAAACACAGACGGAAGCACAACTCCATCGAGAGATTTGGGAACGAGAGAGAGAGATGTACCATTTTTGTTGCGCAACCGGTGCAGGAGGCGAAAGAGAAGACCAGCTCGAGCTGCGTAGGTTCGCGATTTCTCTCCCTCGTTCTTCCTTGGCGGGAATGTGGTTGGGTTGAAGCCCCGGGAGCGAGGTTTGAGTTTGAGCTTGGGCTCACTCGTTCGACAAAGGTTGGTAAATTACAGATTACTCCCCAACTTTTCACCTTATTACCCCAATCTATTTATTTATTTTGTTATTACCCAAATTTGACAATTATCAAATCGGACAGGTAACAAATGATACATATTTTTCATAGTAATTTGTACGTACCAAGTGCCCATTCATTATTAATCAAATGATAGCATCTCGAATTACTCAACATTTAAGCATGTTGAATTGATTCATTTTCGACATTTAACTATCTTTCGCCGCGTGATTGTGACATTAAAATGTCGAAGCATGAACTCCTAAGAGACATTTTATGGAGTGTTTAATCAAGTAATGATGGTTTAATCGCTGAAATGAAAAGAAAAAATTTGGATTAAGTCTCTGTCTATCAATTTGCTTGGACTAGATACGACTCTCCCAATTTTTTTGCTCTTCTCAATTCTTCAGCGACAATAGGGGTCCGTGATGGAATGAGATACCTTACGTTACCAAGCTATGTAATTTGATCGAAAGGTTTGTAATCCTCGTTCATTTGATTAAGTATTTGTGCGACCACATAGACCACATATGCGAACCCATCGCACACGATTCTTATATTGGGTCAGTCTCACTTGAAACCCAACCTTGCTTCATCGAAGGGAAAAGTACCAAAAACGTTATAGATTTATGGCAGAAGGACACTTTTGATGCCATAACTTGTGTACAGAGATCACTTTAATGCTAAAAATTTCAATTGGATCACTTTAGTACCAAATTTTTGAAAAAACGATCAATTTAGGGCTAAGTATAATTTGGTCCCTCGAAAATTTGACCTGGCCTTATTTTATTAATATATTACGCCGATGTGGCTCACCGGAGATCCACCATGGCATTTTTTAAATTAATATTTTTTTCAAAATAATTTGAAAAACAAGCTATAAATAAAAAAAAGCGAAAACCAAAAAAAAAAAAAAAAAGGAAAAGCACAAACGATGGTGGGGGATGGCCCAGCAGGGCCTGCCATCTTCGGCCGTTGCCATCGATGGTGGGGCGGCGGCGACGAGGGTTATAGCAACGCTCGCCGCCTATGGTTTCTTTACCTTTTTTTAAGCTTTTTTAATTTTATTTTTAATAAATAGTTTATTTTAAATGAATTTAAATTTTAGCTAATTTTTAACCTTGAATTTGATGTATTTTAATTGATTTTAAAGTGCAGAGTCCACGTGGACTTATTTATTTTTTTAAAATGTCATTTTATATTAAAAAATTATTTATTAATTACACGTGGTACTTTTGGCCAGAATAGGTACCAAAGTGATCCTTTTGTCTTCGACTTGGCACTAAAGCGATCTCATTGAAACTTTAGCCACTAAAGTAATCTTCGTACACAAGTTATGGCACTAAAAGTGTCCTTCTGCCTAAATTTACTGCATTGGCACCAATTCAATCATAAACTTTTCAATTAGATCAACTTAATCTTAAACATTTTTACATTGATACCAACTAAGTCAATCTTGCCAATTTAAGCTGAGAATAGCTGATGTGGATGATGATCATCAAACATGGAGCGATTGGCATTGATGTGGCTTCGACTAGTGCCATCGTGACCTCGCTGGCTTTGGGTGAGGGTTGCCGCGACCTTCGCCGAACAAAGTGAAAGGAAAACATAAAAGAAAGAAAAAATAACAATAATAAACAATAAAAGGAATAAAAAAACAATAGGGAAATTGTATAAAAAAAAAGGGAAAGAGATCTAAAAGATCTTGTTAGTATTTGAATTTCTTTCTACAAATAGTTTTGTTGGTTGGTTAATTGATCACATTTTTTTTTTCATGAAACGGTTAGAAGAAGAGCCGTTTTCAAGTAGTCTTCGATTACATATCATAATTTTTTCTTTTTTTTTGGGTTGCTAACTCAATGGTACGGTACTTGGCTTTTCAGTGCAGCTCATAGTCATTGTCAAAAAGAAGCCTTCATATCTTAATGCATGTATTTAATTTATTTTGAGCAAATCCAAATCTGCTGAATCACTCATGTCATTAGTAGCTCAGTGGTAGAGCGTTTGGTTATTAAATGACTGATCGTAGGTATTTCAATTGATGAATATTTAAAGAGACAAGTCAAAATATGAAGAAATAGCTGTGCCTAGATACTTTATTCTTAAAAACCATTAGGATAAAATATGAAAGTGCCCACGTTAGTGCCAATCACGCCATATAAGACGGCCGACATCCATGTCAGCAATTTCTAGGAGTGAGCGGTTCTCGGTCCGGTGAGGAGAACCGGGAACCAAGGACGGGACTGACGATCCTGGGAACCGGTAAAATATCCAATAATCGAGGAAAAAGAACACCAAATGAAGTAACAAAACTAATTTTCATACAATCTAGTTTAATTTGACCTCGCGATGCGGTGATCTGTGAATGATTAAATTGCAATGCGAGCAGAGAAATCACAGGAGCATCAATTGAATAAAGAGAACGAAGGTAAAGACAAAGCAAAATCCTCCAATTCTCCGCTCTGTGAGAGATGAAACTGAAGAGAATTACACTCCGTATTCCTTGCCACTGACCCAATATCTGCTGAGTTCTCTGCAATTCTAAGTTGAAACCAAAACATGGACTCCATCTGCACTCAACCCCGCATCTGCCCAATAAAGGATGGCATACAGAAACAGAGAACAAGTTCGATATCTACGTCTATGCAATTCTAAGTGGAATTCATTTGCAACATCAGAAAGAGAACTTCAACAACTTATTGTAACCATAAATCCTCTTCAACGCCCAGTTACTGCATTCCATTTGCACCCACTTAATATAACCAGCACATTTTCTATCGCAAGACAACACAGCGATCGGTCTAGTCCAAGCGGTTTGGTTCAGTCCTATACTCTTAGAACCAAGAACCGGACTGTCTGGCCATTGGTTCCAATTTTAAGGACCGGGAGTCAGATCACCACCCTTTGAAACTGGGAATTGGACCACCGGTCCGGTCCGGCCCTACTTGCTCACCGCTAGAAATTTTCAGCCTAAATTAATTGGATAGGCTTAATTGATACAAATATGAAAAAGTTTAAGATTAAATTGATGCAATTAAAATGTTGAGAACTGAGCTGGCACCGACCGGACATGTTGATAACTTTTTTGGGGCTTTTCAATGACTCAGCAAACGTTGAGTTCAAAACCAGCACGTTGAGTTCCAAATCAGCTGCGCCAAGTGGATAGCTATCTCCTTCTTCCGCTTGCCCACATTTTCTTCTGAGCTAAACGACATTTTTGTATGGCGTTTGTTTGTGGACTCTAGCTCCAGCAGGCTCCATCGCACGTGGTTGTAGCTCCGAGCGTCATGATTCATGCAGTATAATACTCCAAGTTGACCATTTTCTTTAATTTTATCTCTACCTTTATGTTCGCTTTTGGTGTACCCACTGCTGGCTGACCGATCCGCTGTTTGTTTAATGGAAATAAATCGTTTTAAATGCTTTTTCTACGCACAAATCAAACGCACGAATAGTAAGTGGGTCAGCTCGAATCTCATCAAATGTCAACTGGTATTACCAGGACCCGTGGGTTTCTTGAAAAGTCGATATGCTTGGCCGAGCTGTGTGAAGACCAAGCAATTATTTTCGATATTTTATGTGCATATGGAGCAAATTCGAGTCTGATGGGACAAATGAATGGAACAAGAACAAGCACAAGAACTCCGGTATAGCATCAGTGCGTTGCGGTTTCGGTTACGCTGAGCTGAGTGATGATGGCGGAGATGTCGATTGGTTCCGCTCGACTGCTCTTTCTCTGCATTCTCGCTGCGATTCCAGCAAGTGGGCAGCTTCAAACAGGTCAGCAAATGGCTTGGTTTTCTTCTGATTTGGTTGAAGAATGGAACCTGTTCCTGCGAGTTTTTTTCCGGTGAACCGTCTTGTGATTGATGATTGTAGGCAGAACATGTTAGAATAGCCCAAGTGAAAAGGATATGGTGTTTATGGTCGTGGTTAAAGATTATTTCTTTTTAAGTGCCTGCAAAATGTTCTGCTCTAATTTTTTTTTCGAAATAGGCTTCATAAGCATAGACTGTGGAGCCCCCGTGAATCTCAAGTACATCGACATAGACACCGGAATAAGTTATGAGTCCGATGGAGCCTACACCGACAAGGGAACGAACTGGAACATCTCTTCTGACTATGCTTACCCGAACAACCTCTATCTGCCTCAGCCTCTTTCTGATCTTCGAAGCTTTCCTCAAGGAAACAGGAACTGTTACACCTTAAGACCTGCTGCAGGTAACGCCACCTCGTATTTAATAAGAGCTAGTTTCTTTTATGCAAATTACGATGCACTCAACAATCCGCCTCAGTTCGATCTCTATCTCGATGCCAATCTCTGGCTAAGGGTGAAATTCAGCAACGCTGCTGACATCGTGACCTCAGAGACCATCAGTTCTGCATCGTCGGAGGCTATTTATGTTTGTCTCGTGAACATTGGTGCTGGAGTTCCTTTCATATCGGCATTGGAGCTTAGGCCGCTGAACGGTTTTACATATGGGAAATCTGCTTCATTACTTCTCTTTAAAAGGTTGGACGTTGGTTCGACGAACATAAGTGGTAGATACACAGACGATACATACGACCGCATCTGGGCTCCTTATGTTCCCCCTTCATGGGAGGCGATCAATACTTCGTTGGGAGTAAATACAAATGAAAACCGCTACAAAGTGCCTCCTGAAGTCATTCAGACAGCTGCTAGGCCGCGGAATGCGAGCGAACCCTTGGAGTTGCGTTGGACCTCAAGTAATGCAAGCGATCAGTTCTTTGTGTACCTGTACTTTGCCGAAGTCGAGCAGCTTCAGAGAAACATGTCGAGAAAATTCAATATATCATGGAATGGATCTCAAGTCTCTGGGCCTTTTAGTCCGCGCCGTCTCTATGCAGACACTATATCTAATTCAAAAGCCTTGGTGGGAGGTGAACATCGAATTGTGATCTACAGAACATCTGATTCGGTTCTTCCACCCATACTGAATGCTGTTGAGATTTACAAGGCGAGGTTGCTGGATGAATTGCTAACAAACAGCGGAGATGGTATGTTCTTTCTTCTCTTGGTGTCTGAAATTTTGATTCTGCAAAGCCTGTGAGCATAGTGGAATCAGCAGTGAGGACTAGCCTCAAGGAATGGTTAAGTTTACTCTAGCGAAAGCAATTGAGATTGAACTTGCTTGAGATGTGAAAAAGAAACGAAGATAAAAATAAAAACTGCATACTACTGCAGGAATCTTGGAATCGGTACTTTTATGAAGGCAATTTGTTGGCTGTTTAGTATATGCTTAATCTAGATATGGAAGTCTGCACTACTTTTTTAACTACTCCATTGCATCTGATACTTTTTACAGTCAATGCTTTGCTTAGTGTCAAAACAACATACCAAATAAAGAAAAACTGGGCGGGCGATCCGTGTGGGCCAAAGAAGTACCCGTGGGAAGGGCTTGTGTGCAACTACGGCAGTTCGGTTCCCCCTCAAGCAATCTACCTGTGAGTTCTCGCCGGCACATTTGGTCTGCCTCACATTAACCAGTCAGGGCGCAAATTTTAGCCTCAGGATTCCTCCTATGATGTATGCAGGAACTTAAGCTCGAGTGGACTGAACGGGCCTATTGCTGCTGCTTTTGCAAAACTTCTATCATTGGAATCCTTGTGAGTGTACTAAGATTTCCGTATGGCTCCGCCTTAATATGGCATCAATTTGGCTTGCTAAAATTGACTTTGAGATCCATTATGTCAGCTTGTAGCATCTCAAAAGGTATTATCTTGTTTAGGGACCTGTCGAACAATAGCTTAACCGGACCAGTGCCCGAGTTCTTGGAAGAACTCAAAAGCTTGAAGTACCTGTAAGTAGACAGAGTTATCTTCATCTGCGATACGACAAGATGCGCTAATTGTATGAGATGATTGCTTGACTTTCAGGAACTTGAGAGGCAACAATCTGTCGGGAGCTGTGCCTGAAGCTCTTTTAGAAAGATCGGATGCAGGGTCGCTCACATTGAGGTTGGTATGCTCCATTTGGGTCAATGACTGTCCTGGATGAACCTGTTCTTTTCCCTCCACATGCTTCCGTCCCGTGTCACCATTTTCCTCTTCACGAACTCCTCTTCCTCTCTTTTCAGCATCGATGAACACAATCTTTGTGGCTCTGCTTCTTGCAAAAGGAAGAAGACAATCGTCGTTCCTGTTGTCGCATCATTGTTATCTGCGATGGCCCTATTTGGTGCCCTGGTGGTACTCTGGCAGCTAAGAAGAAAATGGAAATCAGGTATTGATCTCCTTTTCTTTTCCAACTGAATGTTCTATGGCAAGCCTTAGACCTCATTGATGCACGGAGAGAGACACCAAAAAAGGAAAACTTTATGGTTGTATCAGCAACAATCATTCTTTAAATCATTGGCACGGTCGATATGATAACTAACCGTAGCAACTCATCAATATGGACATGGAAGAGGATATCTTAGCTAGGCATTGAGATTAATCGAAATCTCCCGTCCATGTCACATCATCACAGGCGCAGTTCCTTCAAATGAGGGAGGAAGATATTTAGCATCGGAGAAGAGGCATTTCACATATCCCGAGGTTGTAAGCATGACCAACAACTTCCAGACAGTTATCGGGAAGGGCGGGTTCGGTGATGTCTACCTCGGCGTCATGAATGAAGGAATCCAAGTAGCGGTGAAGATGCTATCAGCATCGTCCTCACAAGGGCCCAGAGAATTCCGAACCGAGGTTCGTACTATGCTCTTAAGAATCAATGTCCCTAACACATTCGGAAAAAGACCTGATGCCACAGACACAACACGCTGAAGTACATTGACGATAGTAGAGGTTTCATTGCTCGCCATAAAGACATTGCAGATGATGCCTTTAGAGTTTGGTTGTTCCATTAAGACAAAAGACTATTGTCCTGTATCCTTTTCATGCGACGGAAACATTGTTTACAGGACATTCCTATTGAATCTTGAAGAATATCTAAGTTACTAAGCTGCTGGTCCGTCTGCAGGCCGAACTTCTAATGAGAATTCACCATAAGAACTTGGCCTCCTTCATTGGATACTGTGATGAGAGCAACAAAATGGTGCTGATATATGAATACTTGGCTAAGGGCAATCTGAAAAATTATCTGTCAGGTAATTCTACAGAACAAGAAAGATATTCTGGACGCCCGAACAGTTGAGGACACTAACGCAATCTCGCTCCTGCAGATTGTGATTCGCGTACGTTGACTTGGGAGTCGAGGCTTCGCATCGCAATAGATGCTGCACAAGGTTAGCTTTCCCATATCATATCAAGCTCAATCCAATTATGACGAAAGAAAACGGTAATGGCTTCAGTTCCTTAGTACCAAATGTAATCAATCTTCGCATCCCATCTGTGCGCACTTAAACGTTAGATGACTGCTACTGCACTGAAACGAAATCAACATAGCACTGAAAAGATGGCATCAAACATTTCCAGCAACCCAAAGAGGAGTCAAAATCATTTACATAACATCTGATGTATGATCAGATCTTTCTGCCATTATAAAAACTGGAGTTTCGGGATGTTGGTTTTCAGGACTCGAGTATTTGCACCATGGATGCAAGCCGCCGATTGTTCACAGAGACGTGAAGACCGCCAACATTCTATTGAGCGAAAGCATGGAGGCTAAAATAGCAGATTTCGGACTTTCCAAGATTATCCCCAGTGACGGCCATAGCCACACGACGACTTCCGTCGTGGGTACAACTGGATATCTCGACCCAGAGTGCGTATTACTGCATGAATGTCACCGAAACATATAGCCTTTGGCTAAAGAAACATTAAAATTTCTAGTGATGATAGCTTTTCGCGATTTCAGGAATGCAAAGCATAGATGATAACTAGGGCTATCTCTGATGGTTTTCTGAATCTCGTCCTGTCGATGCAGGTACTACATTTCCCGCAAATTGAATGAGAAAAGCGATGTTTACAGTTTCGGTATTGTTCTGTTGGAGCTGATCACGGGACAGCCGGCGATCATCAAAGCCGAAATGGCCGTCCATATTCTGGAATGGGTGAGTCCTTTCATTCAAAGTGGGGACATCCTAGACCTCGTCGATCAAAGGTTGCAGGGAGACTTCGACGAGAGTTCGGCGGGTAGAGCGGTGGAAATAGCAATGGCATGCGCAGCATCCACGTCCTTGCATCGACCGGCCATGAGTTACGTGTTGCCGGAGCTTAAGCACTGCCTGGAAATGGAGTTGTCCAGGGGCTTGGAAAGGACTCCTGGACCGAGGGACGAGGTGATCAGCACGACGGTTTCGACTAGTTCACTGGAAATTCATTCGACCAACTTTGATTCTATGTCAGCTATTTCACCAAGGTAGCGGATTGGCGGAACGGCCACGGACTTGGTACTTGTACCCTTAACCATTGTACGTTTCTTAAAGTTTGTGATTACTTGTAATTACTTGTTTGTGGGTATATTTGTTATCTAGGATATTACAGTTTGTGAATGCTTTTCTTTTCCCGTCTAATCAGCACTGCTTCGATTTTTTTTTTCCCTGAAAAGTTACTAGTAGTATGTAAACTTTGATTCAATGTGCAATATTATTTTTGAACTTTTAATTTGTTCAATGTTGTAATTGAACTATTTATAAATATTCAATCTAATCGCGAAACTTTCATGTCGTTCAATCTAGTCCTTTAACTTTCCATAACAAAGTCAAATCCATCCTTGTTACTAATCGCAAGTTTTCATAACTACTATATAGCCTAGATTTTAGAATATCTTTTATTTTTTAACAAAAAATAAGCTATCTTTTTAGTACCTTTTCAGTCGTTATAGATATTACGATTATTCCATGTAGGTATATTCTAAATTATTATCTCTATAACAATAAAAATATAACATCATTAAGAGTTAGATTGGGTTGATATTCTTGCTCATTTTAATAATAAGTGTTTGCATGAAGATAGCTAAAAAAAAAAATACATTCATCCATAAAAAATTTTACTTATACTAATCCGAATGTTGTCGTAAATTTTTAGATAGGTAAAATTTTCATGCTTTTGTGTTTATGTTTTTGAATTGAAGTTGATTTAATTTAACCTATGAATGAGGAAACTAATATAGCGAGTAATTCAACCCGATGCAACTCTAAATAAGGTTCCACTTTTATAGAGATCATAAGCTAAAATATAATTAAGTGAAACTACCGTAATATTTATAATGACCAAAAAGATAATAAAAAATAGCAATAAAAAGATAGAATATTTCCTTGTTAACTTGGAAAATGAAAAGATATTCCAAATTATGGGTAATAGTGTAATTATGAAAACTTGAGAATAATACAGAATGATTAATTTAACTTTGTTATGAAAAGTTGAGGAGTAGTTTAAGGACCACATAGAATAAGTTATAAGGGAAATTTGGCATATTGAGTCAAAATTTAGGGAAATTAGTGCATTTTCCGTTTTTTAAACACCCAAAAAGTTGATTTTTGAGAATTAAAAGTGCCTTATTTCACTTAAACTTTACGATAAAGAAAATTCTGTGGAAATTACTTAAACTTTACCTGAAGGGGAAGTCATTTCCTCCAATTTATGTTTGTTGTTTCATTCCATGAGAAACATTTTCCATAGATCAATTAATTTTCTGTCATCCAAATACCAAAAGCAATTTTCCAAAAACTGGTCTCTTTCAAACAAGTGGACTCTAAACATGGATTAGAATAAAAATCGGCACGTAATTAATCTATTTAGGGTCCATTTGTTTGAAGGAAAAATGTTTCCGAGAAATTTAATTTTTAAATTTTCTAGTGTTTGGATGATGGAAAACTAATCGATCTACAAGAAAGCTTTTTCCATCGATCAAACACAACAAGCTTAGATTGGAGAAAAATGATTTCCCTTCTGCAAGAAGGAATTCACTTTCCCTACATCACCGAACAAGTGAAAACAATAAGCGTTTGTTTCACCGAAAACTTCATGATAATGAAAAAAATTCTCCATAAAAAATCATTTTCAAGGAAAATAGTTAGTTTTTATTTATTTGGTAGTTCGGGAAAAATGATTTCTTCTTATCAGAAAGGAAAGTCTTTTTTCTACTATTTAAGCTTATTGTTTTCAATAAATCAAAAACGGTTTCCATAAATCAATTCTTATCCAAATATAAAAAAAAAAAAAAATCGAAAACAGTTTTTTCTTTAACTAAACGGACTTCTAATATGTAAAGTGTATTGCGGCTCCATCTCTTGTCATGTCTTGTAACTGATCTCAAAGCACCAAGCAAAAGCAACATCAACAGCTGATTCGGATCCATTGCCTGGATACTAAACTGTAATACTCTTGAGAGCACCCACTTTGTTTTTTTTCCTGATTATCCAAACTAGCTACCTGTACAACTACAATTGCTGTCGTACACAAGCTCTTCAATATGACTGCTTTTGGTTGTATCAAATTTAATATGCCACCAATCCGCCTGAACTAAATCTGGATTTCAAACCTATAAAAGTCAAGTAAGCAGACATTAATGAAGCGGACCCCCGAAAAGTCCTCATCTTTCCATCTTTCTTGCTTGTTCGTTGAATTCAAGGCAGCACAAATTTCCAAAACGGTTTTTAATGGATCCTTGCACATCAAGCAAGAGGCTGGCGATGATCTTCTCCTGGTCTGAACGAAGGAAGGTTCGAGGAAGCCGAGGATCTGAAGCACAGTTGCAGAGACAGACTAATCTGTCAGTCCACTCCTCCAGGTGTGTCTTTGACTTTTGACGGAGGAAGGATGCCTGGAACTGGAGCTATTATATTTAATGCTGGAAAGACGTGGCTGAGATCTTCGGCTCCTCAAGTACACTAAATGTTTTCGACCAAAAAAAAAAAGTACACTAAATGCTTCGACCAAAAAAAAAAAAAAGTACACTAAATGCTGCTGAATATAATAGTGAGCAAGGATTGACCTGCGTTTGAATTGGAAAAAAATAAAAAAACTACTTTTCTTCTGTACAGATTGAACGGTGACGAGGAATTTCCTCGATCATGCAGGGAAACTTGGTCTCTTTTGCACCACTTGAATTATCTTGAATCTGACTATTCCAAACCTTGGTTTTCTATCGAGAAAGGTTGGACGATATGATCTGGATTGAAAGGGTGATTTGACCATGAGGGCCCATGTTGATGCCACTGATGTTAAATTTGTGGAGACGCGCGGTAGAACGAAAGTCCCGATACCTTCAATGTGGAAGTCACCAGGAAAGAGCTCGTCAGTATGCATAGTTAGACAGATCATCACTCGCGAATTTAAATCCATGAGTTTTGGATTAACTATGATATGTTATTTACTTCACACCACCACTATTCTCCTTTGTGAGGTTTCGCCTGAACCCTTCTCACACGTGCACCTCAAAGCGATCTCCCCTCACTAGTAAGCTTCCCGTGCCATTGCAACAACCTTCATCGCTGATCATGCACCGTGTTGCTACATCACAATCCTTGCCTTCACCCATGGTCTCTCTTCAACCGGCCAACCATGATGGCAATCTTTACCTGGCAACCGCATTGATCATGAAATTTCTTCCTTTAGATACTTTCATCAAACGACAACAAACATTGGGAGGGAGAAATTACCAATTTAATGCTAAAATCTTCAATTTCACCAACATAGTCCTAAACTTTTGCATGAAATTCCAATATTACCCTTCCTACCAATTACCGCAGAAAATTGCTGACGTGGCAGTTCACAAAATCCACGTCAAATCACTATCATACCACACAGAATGGCCGATGACGATTGGATGCTACTTCATCAATTTCATGTTGAAATTGGCTAGCAGAATGACTACATCGAAATTTTGTAAAAAAGTTCAAGACTATTGAATTGACATTCAAATACTAAGTTTAGGACTGTTTTGAGAATTATCCCCGTTGGGAGTATCAACCAATCAAATATCGATCCAGTTGGCTCATGCATCACAAGTCCAAATACCTATCATCCAGAGAACCAAACTCCAGCCCCTTGATACATGCAGACAAACTCATCGTGCTAAAAAAATCATAAGTTTTGAAATTGGCATTAATAGTATGTCTCAAGCAAATCCTACGAGCACTCGCGCTTTTATTTGATGAAATTTCCAAGTGTAATGCAAAATTTATATATCGTAACTATATCGATGACATCTTGATGGAATATCCACACTAACCTATGCGTGGAAAACGAAATCACTGATATAGTATTGTTGGGGTGTAATTCATATTTCTTATCGATAGGAAAGTATGGAGGCAACGCTCCGAACCGCCAGATAACTTTTGTAGCTTGAGCTCATATTTTTTTTATTGGTAATTTGCACTTGGGCCATCAATAGCCACTGCTATATATTATTTCCTTTCTTGTAATTGAGAGATGTAATGGAGATGTGCAATGTGCTAATTATAGTGAAATTGCATCCTACTTTAAGCAGAATCAAGATAAACCTTGTGACTGATTTTCTTTTATCGTTTTTACACTTTATTTCTATTGTGGGGAAGCAAGCGATCGAACAATGAAATAAACAGAACAAGAAAAAAATCGCGACACCAAATATACGTGGTTCGATCGTATAGACCTACGTCCACGAGGAGGACAGCAACAAATTCCACTATAGAACAAGCAATTCAACAGAGATTACAAACCACACATTCGAGTCATTCAACACTTTAGATGTTTCTCAGCCCTAGTTACAACTAATACGCACACAGTATTTAGTCCCAAATTCCTCACAAAATAATCTCTCAATCTCATGAAAAAAATTACATAAATCTTACTCTAAGATTCATTTGGCATCGATACTTGAACACTTAATGTAATATCATGAACGAAACCCGCAGAGAAAAACCTTTCCAAGCTCTCGACGAAACAACACTTTAAATAATACGTATATTGCACGTATTAATCACCAACTAAACAAGAAAGTCCCTTCCATCAGAACGTAAATTGCTGTCGGAATAAACTTGCAAAGCCGACTCCACAGTGGAATGGGAATAGCAGGCATGTCATTCGGGAATAATAAACCGCATGTGCTAATTCGATAAGGTCTCATGCAAAACTCTTCGTTGATTCCAATCGTTCTTCTGCACTTTATTCGGTGATTCGAATTTACGAAGTCCTCGGGACTTCAACGAATGTTTGGTGTGCTTATTTAATGGAAAATCAAATATTTAGATATTATTTTCCGTAAAATAAACACACACCTATTTACTTCTGATTTGAAGTCAAATTTGATACTTTAATTGGCCATCAACTATCGTCTATCCCTTTTCACCCCCCCTCAAAAAAAAAAAAAGAAAAGAAAAAGAAACAAACATCTTCGATCAACCTCTGATCACTAATTGAATTCACTAAGTTTTTGGAGACCACAACTATGCAAAAAATACACATAACAATCATGTGAAGCCCAATTGAGCCTATTGTAAAGAGAGAAAACTGCTAGGCTGATAGTGATGTTAGTTATTTCTGACCGTACGATCTCGCAATCAATGAGTGTTTTATGCAAAATACGCAGTGGTGATGTATGGATTTATGATTGAAATTGTATTGTCCCTAATAATCCCTTCAAAAAATGGTGATTTGCTAGCATGCTATTTTTGATTGACTAACTCTGAGAGTAACAATATATCGTAGGTCACAAATTCTTAAAAAAAGTAGTCTCCATGACATAACAATCATGTGAAGCCAATTGAGCCTATTGTAAAGAGAAAACTGCTAGGCTGATAGATGATGTTAGTTATTTCTACCGTACGATCTCGCAATCAATGAGTGTTTTATGCAAAATACGCAGTGGTGATGTATGGATCTATGATTGAAAATTGTATTGTCCCTAATAATCCCTTCAAAAAATGGTGATTTGCTAGCATGCTATTTTGATTGACTAACTCTGAGAGTAACAATATATCGTAGGTCACAAATTCTTAAAAAAAAAGTAGTCTCCATGACATAACAATCATGTGAAGCCCAATTGAGCCTATTGTAAAGAGAAAACTGCTAGGCTGATAGTGATTAGTTATTTCTGATCGTACGATCTCGCAATCAATGAGTGTTTTTGAAAATACGCATGTGGGACACGGAAGGATCAGGAGGCGCAGAATTGCCTTGTCCCTAATAATCCCTTCAAAAAATAGATGATTTCCCTATCTAGTTTTGATATTTTTGATTTTTAACATCTTTGAGAGTCCAACTGTAATGAACTCATAATTTTCATATATGTTCATTCAAAATGGTTTTCTGATATAACAATAACGAAATCACATGTTGAACAACACGCCGCACAGAGAGAGTCGGGAGTGGAATGGGTTCTCACCTGGTGCGAGCAATGGCGGGATAATGGCTGATAACTCAAACGCTCGTGGGGCCTCCTCCTCGCGGCCGCCCGTAGCGGAGTGGAGAGGAACAAGAGAGGCCCTCATGCCTCTCGAAACCCATGGAAGGATCGTTCCAGATCCAGTGATACCCGAGTTGGGGTAGATGGCCGCGGTAATCCTGAGAAAAGGCCTATCGGTTCTGGGGATGGGAACCCCCCTCATGCTGACATCCACGGTGATTTCCCTACACTCTCGGAATCTCTGTGTGCTGGTAAAGAGAAGCAAATTCATCCTCTGCAGCGTTCCTCGTCTGATGGGCGCAGATTACCTGTTCGATCAAATTCCTCAGAAGGCCACTCGGGTAAGGCTGACTCTGCACAGCCTGGAATGCCTCCTTTGAAGGCTTATCCACCTTCGACTACGACAGCTGCTCGTCGTAGCAGAAGTAGGGGCCGGTCCCGTGCTCCTCGACCTGTCAATACTGAAGCCCCTCCTCCGACCAAGCGGACGTGGGCTGCGGTAGCCAGAGCAGCTGACAAAGGTTATTCACTGTCTTACATTCCTCCTGTTAAGGTGAAGGGTAGCTCGGCTATTAGAATCCCGGATGATATTCTAGAGGATTGTGACCCGAAATGGAAAGCTTGTTTGGTCGGTTATTTTGTTGGGAGGAGACTTCCCTTTCGGCTTACTGAATCGGTTGCTAAGGGGTTATGGGGAGCACAATTGCAGGATGTGTTGGTTAACGCTGACGGCTTTTATTTCTTCCATATACCGGACAATGAATATAGGCGGAAAATCCTTGACATTGGCCATATAACTGTCTCTCGGATTCCGATGATGTTGCAGCAATGGCACCCTAGATTGGTGCTCAAAAGGGATCAACACCAAGTGTTGCCGGTTTGGATCAGACTCTCGGGTATTCCTAATGCCCTATGGACTGCTAGAGGAATCAGTTTAGTGGCGAGTGATATCGGTAAGCCACTACATGTTGATCTCCCTACGGAGAAGATGCAAAGAATCGCTTATGCGCGGGTGTGTATACAGATTAAGGCCAACCAACATTTACCTGATTCTGTTCATGTCTTGCTTGATGAGGATATGGAGCCATGCCCCATCTCAGTTCACTATGAGTGGAAGCCGATTTCTTGCAAGAAATGTGGCATTTTGGCCATCGGTGCTCGGCAAATAATGATGCTGCTGTGAATGCTGCTGAGCCCATTGACTCTGCTGCTGTTAATGCTGCAGAACTTGCAGTTGAGCCTGTTGTGTGTGCTGTGCCGGCTGATGAGCCTGCTGCTGCTGCTATGAATGACACTCAGAACCCTTCACAGCAAATTTCTGAGACCAGAGTAGTCAAGAATCGCAAGAACCCCTGCATTGGTGCTTCCAATTCCCCTGCACCTGTTGCGGCTCAATCCCACCCCATGCGTGGAAAGAGTACTACCACTACAATTGTGGAGGCCTTAGCTGCTCTGGCTGACCCTGTGGAGACTTCTTCATCTTCCTCTTCTGAGTCTGAAGATAATGATCAGCCGGCTAGTGAAATTGGTAGTGAGGATTCTCCCTCCCCTGCCTCTCCAACTACTCGGTTAAGGTCTTCTTTCAAACAGGTTGAAGACCCCGGGGGTACCTCTATAGCCCCCACTCCTCCGGTGGCTCCATCCCTGGAGTTTGTTCCCGAAAGCATCCCTGAATGCAGACCTACTGCTGCTGTCACCAACGCCCCCAAACCTAAAAAGAAAGGGGTAAGAGATGGAGGTAATCTTTTGTCGCTATGTTTTTTGGTGCTTGGAATATTAGAGGACTTATGGATCCTCTCAAGCAGGCTGAAATCAGGAACCTTGTTAGGTCTAATAACTTGTGTTGCATTGGCATTCTCGAGACTAAGGTCCCGGAATCTCTCTTTTTGAATATCTCGGCTCGCCTTATCCCTGGTTGGAAATGGCATGCTAACTATGAATACTCTGTTAGAGGCAGGATTTGGATTGGTTGGGATCCTATGCGTGCTAATTTTGAGTTGCAGGCTTACTCAGTCCAAGCCATACATGGTCTGCTGCAGTTTTTGCCGCTGAACAAGCACTGCTTTGTCTCTTTTGTGTATGCTGAACACACTTTTGTTGCTAGACGTCCTTTATGGAATGATCTTATTTGCCGGAGTAATGATATCGACCTTCCTTGGTTAGTTCTTGGTGACTTCAATGCCATTAGAGACCCTTCTGACAGATGGGGAGTTCTAACACTTGGCTGCCTAGCTACAATGAATTCGGTGAATGCCTTAACCAGGCTGGACTAGATGATCTTCGCTATGTTGGCTTTAGATACACTTGGTCAACCTCATCAGGTGTAACTAGGAAACAACGCAAGATCGATCGTGCACTTATTAATGGCTGTTGGAATAATGACTTCTCATACTCGGAAGCTAACTTTTTAGCCCCGGGAGTCTCAGATCATTCACCGATCATCATCCGTATTGTCCCTCCTACTGGCAGTAAGAGACCCTTCAAGTTTTTCAACTTCTGGATGTCTCACCCTTCTTATACTGCAATTGTGGAGCAGGTCTGGAATACCTCCATAGCTGGCTCTCCTATGTTCATCCTTTGCAGACGCCTTAAGCTTCTTAAAGCTCGGCTGAAACTTCTGAATAAGAGTGCCTTCTCCGATATTTCCCTTCGCACCTCTCAAGCTAGGGATGATTTGCTTGCTGTCCAGGAGGCTCTTGCTGCTGATCCAGGTAATCTAGAACTGGCAAATCTGGAAAAGTCTCGGCTTCGGACCTTTGCTGATCTTCGTCTCAGTGAAGAATCCTTTTATCGTCAGAAGTCTCGGATTAAATGGCTCAAAGAAGGGGATTTAAACACTAAGTTTTTTCACCTTTCTGTCAACAAAAGACACCTCAGTAACAGACTGATTTCGATCGCTGACAACGCTGGTATACTGATTAGTGACCCATCTATGGTTCACAACCATGTGGTGTCCTTCTACAAGGACCTACTTGCTGCGGTTCCTGCCTCGGATACTCCTTTCCCGGAGGACCTAAGGTCAGTAATTGCTAGACCTTTAGATGACATTCAGATTGATCTGCTCTCCCGTGACGTTTCTGAGTTGGAGATTCGTAATGCCATGTTTTCTCTTCCGAAAGGAAAAGCCCCTGGACCTGATGGATTCTCTGCTGATTTTTTCCACAATGCTTGGGATATTATTGGTCCCTCGGTTATACTTGCAATCAAAGATGTTTTCTCTTCGGGTTGTTTGCTTAAGGAGACGAATACTACCATCCTCTCCTTGGTACCTAAAATTCAGAATGCCTCTGAGTTGAATGACTTCAGGCCGATTGCTTGCTGCAACACGGTGTACAAGTGCATCACGAAGATTATCTCCAACAGAATTGCTGGGGTATTACCGTCTGTCATTAGCTCATCACAAAATGCATTCGTTAAGGGTAGACGCATTAGTGACAATATCATGTTAGCTCAGGAACTGTTCTGTGGCTTCCATCATATACCGTATCTTCCCAAATGTGCTATGAAGGTAGATTTCCATAAAGCTTTTGACACGCTTGACTGGAATTTTCTGGAATCTGTTTTGTTGGCTTTCGGTTTCCCTGCAAAGCTCACTGATTTGATTTTAACTTGCGTGAGATCTCCCATGTTCTCGGTATCTATAAATGGTGAACTCCATGGGTTCTTTCCTAGTGGCAGAGGCATTCGCCAGGGTGACCCTATGTCCCCCTACTTATTTACTTTAGTCATGGAGATTTTTTCTGGGATCCTGGAGTCTCTCACGAGGCAGTCTTCCTTCAAATTTTTCTGGAGGTGCAAGAGTATTCGGTTATCCCATCTTTTTTTGCAGATGATGTGCTGCTCTTCTCTCAAGCAGACATCCCTTCCACATCCTTGCTGAAGGAAGGCATCCAGAGATTTGCAGCTTGGTCTGGTCTGCATCCAAATCTGAGGAAGAGCGCGATCTACTTTTCCGGGGCATCGGATGATCTGAAGGCTGGCATTATGCAATCTCTCGGCTTCTCAGAAGGCACTCTTCCATTTCGTTACCTGGGTGTACCTATAATTAAGTCCAGACTCTCCAAGGAGGACTGCACTGCGCTGGTCAATACTATAACAGCTCGTGCTCAATCCTGGTGTCATCGGCTTCTGTCATTCGCGGGGAGATTGCAGCTCATCAAGTCTGTCCTGCACTCCATTCATGTTTTTTGGGCGAGTGTCTTCAATCTCCCCAAATCAGTTCTCTCAAGTATTGAACGTATCCTAAGGCAATTCCTCTGGAAGGGCCCTGAACTTGGTGTTGGAGGTGCCAAGGTAGCTTGGAATGATGTATGCCGTCCCAAGGCGGAAGGTGGCTTGGGTATTCGCAGATTGGTTGATTGCAATCGTGCCGCTTTACTAAAACATATTTGGCTTCTATTTTCTGACAAAGAATCCCTGTGGTGCAAGTGGATCCACTCGACGTTTTTAAAGTTGAAGAATTTCTGGATTGTTCGTAGACCTACATTCTGTTCTTGGTCTTGGAAGAAGATTCTTGATATTCGGCATGACTTTGATATGGCTTTCCGTTGGCAGCTTGGCAGAGGGGATACCGTCTCCTTTTGGTTTGATAACTGGCATCCAAAAGGTCCTCTATACAAATTATTCACTGACAGAGACATCTACTGCTCTGGTATTGCGAGAAAGGCCTCAGTGAAGGATTTCTTCTCTATGTCTCCTCACCCTTCTGGCATGTATTCTACTTTCTGTTCGTGGACTGACCCTAGTCCCCACCTGGTGCCCGAGAGACAAGATAGACTGCAGTGGCTGGGGCATAATACGGGAACTTTTCAATCTCCTCTGCATGGGAGTTTATCGAGACAAAGGCCCCCTGTCCTATGGGATTCATTCGTTTGGGATAGAAGCATAATCCCTCGCCATGCCTTTCTACTTTGGATCATCACTCTTAATAGATTACCCACCCAAGTTCTGCTGCTGAGTCATGGCAGAATTGATCAGGGGCTGTGTCCCTTTTGCAACCTCAGACCAGACTCGATCGATCATTTATTCTTTGGCTGTACTATCACTGGTTCTTTGGCTCGGTTTTGGGCATCCAAATGCAATCTTATTTGGACTAACCAAGGCTGGCAGGGCAATCTTCGATGGGCCTCAAAGACCATTAGCGGCCAGCACTTCTTCCACAAAATAGCTCGGTATTCCTTTGCTGCTTTGTGTCATCTAATTTGGTCAGAGAGGAATAACTTATTGTTCCGTAACCATACTCTGTTCGTGCCTGCACTTGAGAAACATCTCACCAAGTCGGTGAAGGACAAAGCCTTTTCCATCAAACCAGTGGCTGATACGCGACGTAACAGGGCTATCCAGCGTAATTGGGATCTTCCTACGACCATTTTTGACTAACTGTCTTCGCGCTGCTTGTATTTTGGTTGCTGCTCTGCACGTCAAAGCCTTTCTGCTGGTTCCCTTGGGTCCTGCTGCGTGCTTCGTGGGGATTTATAGCTTCTGTGCTGTGCTCGTGATTGCTGGGGACGTTTTTATTAGTGGTTGCTGCTTCTGCTTGCTGCTTCTGCACTTTGCGTGCTGCTGTTCCAGCGTAACTGGGGTCTCGTCCTTGGCTTCTCTGGCCGTTGCTGCTTCTCGATTGAAACTCACTCCTTGCTGGCTTTCCTGCTTGCTGTGATTAGGTCGCTGCAGACTTAAGGGATTGTCCTTAGCTTGTTGTTGTTGTTTCGTTGTTTTGTTTCTGTTGGTTGTAGCCTTGTTGGGGCTGTGTCCCCCGTAGTTGTGTATTTTTGGTTCTCTGTTTTTTCTCTTGCCATGACAACTTTGCACCCTTTGCAACACCCACTTGTGTTGCATTGGGTACGAGTTTTGTCCTTGGCTTTGGTTGTATTTTGGTTTGGAAATATATAATATTCTTACCTTACCCAAAAAAAAAAAATTACACCTAGTAAAATTTAGGACTTTGAGAAATCAATTTTCTTAAATCATATTGGATGTTATTTCATTTAGGATAGCTTTTTCCTTTTATTTTTCATAAATCCGAAAATACATTAAAAAAAAGTCATTCACATCGCATAGCATATAGTTTAGATGTTATTATGCCATGTCATGCATTTTCGCCATGTCATTGTTATCTCATTTATATTACTACATCATACGATCACGTCATCCCTAGCCATGTCATATAGGTTTGTTGCTTTGACCAATATATATATATATATATATATAATATATATATATATATATATATATAGGTTCGTCGCATTAGCATTGCACTTAACAAGAGAAACACCTAAAAAATTAAATCCATGTCATTAACGAAATCTTTTCATGAAAATTGATATCGAAAGGGCATTAATCAGAAAATTAATATAATCAAGTCCCTGAACTCATTTAATCTCTGGTTTGCATGAAATAAAGTTTTTCTCCCTTTATTTAGGTTTTCAATCAACTTCATAAATGATTAGTGGCGGCTTCGTATTGAAAATTTTTTGCTTGTAATTATCTGAACCTTAAGTCACGATTTGATAGAGTTTTGGAAGAGCTCAAACTAGATTAGTTAATCTCATTAATTAATTCGTAATCCATTAACCTGAGATTTTCTTGAATTTTAGGTCACGACATGCTTCCCTTCAATTCATGTATTTTTTTTTTTTTTGTTCATCAAGATATATCTCAATTGTCCAACACCAATATTTGTCCCTGATCTCTTTCTCTAGGTCAAATATGGAGGTTGTCATTGGGACTACATTGCTACACCACAATACCCACCTCTCGGATACCATTTTGATCACCAGATTTATTTCTTGGGATACTCACCAAACACAAGAACATAGTGGGAGGTACACCAATCTACCATCAGCTTTAGTAGCATTTGTTGGAAGAGTGCAGTAGAAACACAATACCTCTTCTTAGGGAGATTGTCAAGAGGGAGCTCAAGTCTGAGCCTATCAATATGTTGAGTTGAACCTATCCTTACTCAAAAACTTAAATCAATAAGTTATGGGTTAGCTAAGATATTAACTGCTACATACTAGACCAATTATTAGATGCGAGACTTTCTAATACAATTCACAATTTTTCTATCAAGATATATCTCAATTTTTCAACACCCCCCTTCTTTTTAAACTCATTGTCTAATTAAACTATGGAGGCGATCAGTATCGCATCATTACATCACAAGGTACCTCCTAAGTATCACATTGGTCATGAGATTTCTTTTTGAAATATTCACCAAACACTAGAAATAGATTGGGAGGCCTACCAATTTACTATTGGCTCTGGTATCCTTGTCGAGAGAGCGCAGTAAACCAGATGCTCACACATGAGGAGATTGCTAAGAGGGAGCCCAAGCTCGAACCCGTCAATATATCTAGTTGAACCCGTCACTATTGGCTAACTATGATATATTAACTATTCCACACTAACCAATTATGCGATGTGAGATTTTCCAACACAACTTACGCATGTATTCTAACAAATTTCTCTTTACATGTGAGCTCAATATTAGATATGCTTCCTTTTAATTCAGTTATTCTTCCGCATCAAGATATATCTCTATTTTTCAATGCCCACCTTCATCCCTGATCTCTTTTTATAGACCAAATTATGCAGGATGCGATTGGGATTGTGTCGCTGCACAACAACGCCCACTTGTCACATACCTCATTGGTCACAAGATTCCTTTCCGAGATTGGGAGGTGCACCAATTTATCATTGGCTCTAGTACAATTTGTTGGGAGAGCGTAGCAGTGACCTAATAACTACATTTGGAGAGATCGTCAAGAGCGAGTCCAAGTTCGAGTATATCAAAATTGAGTTAATTAAAATATATTAACTGTTCTATACCGTAACAATTCTTCATATATGACTTTCTAACATAACTTACATATCCATTCTACATTCGCTGATCTAATCTTGTAGAGTTCTTTTTCTTTTTCTTTTTTTAATTTTTTTAATTTTTTTTATATTTGCTATGCTTAATCATCACGATCCCTTTGGATTTTACTAGGTGGCGAATTGATTAAAAAAAAAAAAAACTCCGAGCACTGAAAGAAATCTCCCTCGGGGATGTGGTCAAGTCGAACACTTGGACCTTGAAACCAAATTTCCCATTGTACCAGAGGATCAAGAAGTCCCCATTTCTAAGCGGTCCTTCACGAAATTGAGCCACCCTCCATTCAAATAAAGTGCACCCTCTTCTTGGATTAGGATGGCCATCCAAGAGTCGCCATTCGGGCTAGTCGACCAAACCTCTTGGGGGCTTTGACCACTGATGTAATTTAGTAAGGCTGTTGGAATTTTCTAGGGGGATTCGGTTAAAAAGAAAAGAAAAGATGCTTAGAGCCCCAAATATTTAAACTCTATCCCACAGTACCACAGACAAGGTCGGGCTTGGGTCCTACATGCTCGTGCTTGAGTTTCCAGTGGCTACATTTGAGAAGCCGTAGCTCCTATAATCTGGATCTCGGCGGCTGAGTATCCCCATATCATGGGTAGATGTGGTCAAATGGGTCTAGAACCCTTATTAACCCATATTCCATGATGGTGGGTCATAAATGAATTACTTAGTTTTAAAAGTGATCATAAATTGGTCACTTAAAACTTAATGGATTATAAATGAATTTTACATTTTTTTTAGCAATATATATCTTTAAATTGTGTAGAAATAATTTTCTCTAAACTGGATTTTAATATTGAAGTGTTTTAACAATGTAGGTCTAGTAGGGTAAGGATTGGGTCGGTATGGATCACTAAATTGTATAGTATGAAAATCGTCAAAACAGAATAAATAGGTCAATATGAGTCGGACTATATTCAATTCGACCTAAACTCGACCTGACCCAGTGGTTTGACACCTCTGATTCATGGGAATAGTATAGCTCTCTCTAAGAAAATAAATTCATTGTGTTGATTTCCGAATGACGAAAAATGATTTTTAAGTCATTGATAAAATACCCGCCCTTTTCTCTAGAAAATGACTTTTTGAACAACATTTTTGTAAAGCAAATGGAGCCTGAGCCTTGGTTTGTGTTTCCTCCGTGACTCTCGCCGAAGCTAATGCACATCCCCCTCATCCGATGCTGATTGGCAACCTTTTGTAAATTGCAATGAGGACTTTGGTGGAGCTGATCGCATAGACTTTCCCGATCCTCTTTCTTGAAGATTCCCCTCTTCTGGAAGAATGAAAGAGAGTCCCCTTTCGTGCGGTGTCCCCAAGAATTCCCCGAAAGGATGGTGATTGGTGAATGCCTTGCCAATTCACCGAACCTC
Source organism: Psidium friedrichsthalianum (assembly GCA_019149425.1). Taxonomy (NCBI): domain Eukaryota; kingdom Viridiplantae; phylum Streptophyta; class Magnoliopsida; order Myrtales; family Myrtaceae; genus Psidium; species Psidium friedrichsthalianum. The sequence continues at coordinate 25,503 of JAGVVM010000519.1, read as the reverse complement.
TCTCTTCTCGTTCTTACCACAAATGCATTGACCGGACATGTCGTAATTTACTTTCTGCTTTATTATAAAATCTTGTGCGCATGTATTTTGAAGCAGAAACACACATGCCCTTAAACTACACGCCTTATTTTACTCACCGGCCATGCGGCCAAGAGTAAGATAATTGGGTAGGTTTCAAGTATAGGGTTCGACTCCCATTTTTGCAAAGAGGCAGTGTAAATGCTAACAAAAATATATATGGATAGGTTTGGGTTAGGATTAGATCGTGAAATCAAGGGCCCGTGATTATAATCCTTTTTACCTTCTCAAGATGTGGTAACTTGATATGCGTCGCTAAGTAATTAATTTCACCTCTAGGCTAGTTGGTTTTTTCGCATGTGCACCTTAAGAGAACCATTACCATAATGCACTGTGGGTGCTTATTCTTTCCCTCTAGATTTCTCCGTAGATGCATAGCATTTAAGTGAATGCCTATCCCTCTGTTACTTAGCGAGTGCTCTAATCGCCGTGCGCCACCAACGAGCCGTGAACCTCGCGATCTGCTTCGGCCAGATGGTTGATGCCAAGGCCATCATCGCCTAATTTGCCCTTTCGTAGGTCGACTCGCTACGACCAACGGGTCGACGCGGGCAAAACCCGATAAAACATCTAGGGGAAAGGTGCCCTCTTGTGACCAAACGCTAATCCTAGCCGTAGATTTCTAATCTAGACCTCGTACGCGGTCGGGTGCGGGCTTTATATAGAATCTGAGTTGGAAGGATTACATTTGCGCGTTCCTTTGGAGCTTCGGGCGCGAGGGTTGTTTGTAACTGTAACCGTCGGGATCACGCAAAGTTGCTCATCGTCCCACCACCCGAGCAGCCTATAAAGCCTCGAATCACACCTCCTTCTTCTACTTCTTCTTCACCATTATACCTCCCATCTTTCTCCCAGATCTCTCTCTCTCTCTCGTACATTTTCTTTTGCAGAGGTAATCGTCCGGATCTAATGTCTCTCTGCAACTTCTAGATTTGAATTGATCTGTTCGCGGTTTTCATGATCTTCTGTGCTTGCTTATGCTTTCGTTTGTTGCTTCATTGCATGCTCATGCCCCGCGGCTTTTGCCGGATCTGATCTGTTAGCTTTGATTTCGATCCGGTTGGTTCCATCACTTTTTGTGGCAATTCTGTGCTGTGAAGTGCGAACGATTATCGACTGCTCTGCGTTTCCGTGCTGTCTCTGTCAGAATTTCGGAACGCTCCGGCTCTAAAATTGTTCGACCAGCCTAGTTGTGATCTGAGCCAGCATTGGGATTCAACTCTTACGGAGCTGATCTTTCGTTTTTCTGCATTTGGGGTTGAGAGGATTCGAGGAAGAGAGCTGAGGAGGGCGAAAAAGAAGAGATCTTTCCTCTTCCTAGTTGAGCATTGTGTCAAGATGTTCACTTGTTAGATTCTAAGTTCGTTTTCTTTTAAAAGCGTAGTCATATCGATTTAGCTTAAAGCAAGTTTCAACTAATCAGAAATGCAAGTTTAAAGCTTTTTCTCATACGATTACTTAGCTATTGAATTATAAATACGACCATCATGGATTCAGTCGTACCATATGATCTTTCAAGTTGTGCATTAGTTGAGTCAGTGATCTGGATTTGTAGGATTTTGTCTTAAGGGGTTCTATTTGGGATCAGACCTATTCGGTAAAATGGAATAATTAATAGGTTATAGTGAAGCTATTCCACAACAGTCAAACACCTTGATTTCATGAAGGGTAAGTATGTTTTAAGCTTGTATGGATCAAGACAAGCCATCAGCATATGGTACATGTTTCCAAACTGATCTTCTTTTGTGCCAAATTATATGTCAGTAGTTTATGGTATTTCCCTCTGAAATGCACTCCATTGTTTGGAGCTTAACATGGCCTCTACTTGGCAGCCTCTACCAAGAATTGATAGCATGAATCTGGCTGTTCTAATACAATTCTTCTTCTTGGTGATCCAGATCTTGTGGTTCAATATTCTTTAGCTGGCGCTCATGGGAAGTGTTGTTGATGTTGCAATTGAGGCAAGCATCTGATTTCTTCTCTAATGTAGCTTTCTTTTGGTTACTTATGTTCTGTTTTGAATGTTAGTACTAAACGGCAGCCATGATGTACTGCTGATGTGCACTGATCTGTTATTCATTCTTCCAATCTGGAGTAGTAGACTTCTCAATCTCAGTTGTTTCTGCATCTTCATGCTCATCTTTGAATTCATTCACACTTAAACATCTAGTAAGAACTTAGAAGTTCCTTCACTGCTGAAAGTTGGGGCCCTACCAAAAGTATCTTGACACCCTGCTAAGGTGATAAAAAAGGGATCGGGTTCAGCACAATGGACTGAACAAGTTGAAACTGAAAAGTCTGATAAAATGCACTAAGCATACGTGATGATGAGATAAGATACATTTGAATTGCTAGGACAAGTCTCCTAGTGAAAATTACTCCAGAATAAAATCTTTGACTGGTTTCTCATTATATGTTATCTTAGTCTAGGGTAGTCAGTAAATGTTCTGCTGAGCATGTTCCAGAAAGCCTTTGACTCTCTCTCTCTCTCTCTCTCTCTCTCTCTCTCTCTCTCTCTCTACGCACACGCGTGTGCATTTGTGTGTGTGGGGAGGGTGGGGTGTGCTCGTGCTTATGTCTATTTTAGATTTGTGTGACATCCATGTATCAAAGTGACTTGACAACTTGCTATGAGAACATGTTCAGAAGATGTTGTGTGAAGTGAAGAATAATTGGTAGTTGTGAAGATTCTTTCTCCGGGACAAAGATGCTTTTAACATATTCTTCCAACTTCACTGATGTACGATGCTGACATGAGAAACTGCCCTGCTTACAGGAGGGAAGCTTGACAGAGAAGAAGCCCACAGTTGTTTTTGTTTTGGGTGAGCATCTATTCTTAAGTTTCTGCAACTTGCTATTGGGATGACAGGGGTCCTTTATTTCAATTCCATCAGAGTTAGCTCCTGTTAGATTCCATGATGTATTCTGATCTATTATTTAAGTTTGTCAAGTAGCAGAAAGTTGACTCATTCAGATCTTTCAGCAGAGTTGCTAGAGTGATGCATTGTGTTTTAAATTTTTAATATGCTTGTCTTTCGTTTGATCCCCTCTGAATCACATCTTTGGTGTTTGATTTAGTGTTAGGTGAAATTTTACTTGTAGGACCAATTTCAACTTAATCCCTCAGTTTTTCTTCTTCCTTTTGACTTTATTTGATTCCTTTCCCCCATTTTTCAGCATTGGCCTTTCTATTCATTTATTTATTTTATTTCAGTATATTCTGTTCCTTATAAACTGAATGAGCATCAGTAGCTCCATGATGTTAATTTAAATATAAATGTTTCATTTGAACATCCTATGTTATTACTCGGGTCATAATATGTCATAATATGCAAGTATAAAGTAGTTTTACCTTACACTGATGATAAACTTGGGTTCATATTTTGTTAGTTGGATGGAGAATATTCCAAAAGTTCAAATATGGAGTATATGATCCAATGTGTTGACATCTAATTAAAATTCCTTTTAACTTGTTGGAAGGAGTGTTTTTATTGCTTCGCAAGATTTAGAAATTCTAATTTTCCAATAGTATAGAGGCTCTTCCAAACATTGTAATTAAGCTATCTTGAATTTGTAGGTGGACCGGGCAGCGGAAAGGGTACCCAATGTGCCAATATTGTTCAGCACTTTGGCTTCACACATCTCAGTGCTGGTGATCTTCTCCGAGCAGAAATCAAATCTGGTTCTGAAAATGGGTAATAATGCCGCTGTCACTGATCTTATATTATTTCGGGAAGTTAGTATAGATAGTATCTGTTCTTGTACTTTTTTGCTAGAGATATGTGCACTCTATTTACATGTGGTGGGATCCTCTTCTTGACTAAACCTAATTATATACGTTCAGGCATGTTCAAGTAAAGTTTATATGTCATGCTAGTTTTCTTTCTTTTGTAGATCTTTGTAATGCTCACTTGAACAGGATTTCTTGGCTATTTCACTATTTTTTGGGTTGTTTCCACTGAGAAAATGTCATGAATTGTTCCGTGGCAGATGATTTTGTTCACATTCAAATTAGTTGTAATAATACGCTGCTTTAGTGGCTACATAGAGGGAGAAGAGGGAGGAGGGGTGGGGGGAGTATTTTCCGCTTGGGAAGAAATTCATTGCACACAGTGTTGTTTTTGATTCACTGGATTTTGAGCCCTGGTTGAGGTATCAAACCAGCTTGAAAGTCGCAATTACAATTTGGGTTGTTTGCACACTCGCATGCACAGAGTATTGCCACATGGGCAGATTGGTTGCACTGTGTTGTTATTGATGCACTGGTGATTTTGAACTCTGGTTGAGATGACAAACACCTTCAAAGCTATTTGCGTCATGTGTTGTCTGCACACGCGTGCATATGCGCAGAATATTGCTGCTTGGGCGGCAATTGGTTGTGTTGTGTTGTTATTGACTCACTGGAAGCTGCAATCTGCGAAATGTGTTGTTCACATAATCCACATGAGACTTTTAGTTAGTTCACTGTTTTGGACCCAACATCACAGCATAAATGGTGCAACGTGAAAAAGAATTGTGTCCTACACAAGTTAACCTTTGGTAGTCTCTTATGTTCGTTCTGACATGTTTATTTGATTGCTTCACCTATTATTCACGACAGCTTGTCACTTGCACATTATTGCCTGTTATCATTTGCTAATTAGTGACAAAAAATGTTGTTAAACAAGCTTGCCTCCTATAACATTTATGATGAATATTCTTATTATTATTATTATTATTATTGCTATTTTTTTATATATATATATTTTTTTGTTTTCCGAAAGTTCAATGCGAATAACTAACATGTCATATCTGGGCAGACATATTTATAGTCCTGCTAATTGGCAGTAATGATTAATTGCAAGGGCGAAACTTCAGTTCTTTGCCCTAACTGGCATAAGACAAGGTTGACATTCCTTTATTCTTTTTTCTACCGGAGAGATGATCGATGCCATCTCGAGATGAATGAAAGCACATGATAGGAGCCATGTCTTTTAGGTTCGTGTACAACTGAGTTGTCTCTTTGAAGGCCCCAATGACCAACCAAATTTCCTCTTTGAATTGGCAGAACTATGATCCAGAATATGATTAAGGAGGGAAAGATTGTGCCATCAGAAGTGACAATCAAGCTCCTGCAGAAAGCAATGCAGGAAAGTGGAAATGACAAGTTCCTTATTGATGGTTTCCCTCGAAATGAGGAAAATCGTGCCGCATTTGAAGCTGTTGTAAGTCTGGCCACACCTGTTTTTGTTTGAAATGAAGTGCTTTAGTCTTATTACTGATCTAGTATCGTCCCACACATTTTAAATGTGACCCTATTAGCTATTGCATGTTGTTCTTCCTTCCTTAAGGGATATGAAATTTCTGCAGACTAAAATTGAGCCAGAATTCGTGTTGTTTTTTGATTGTTCTGAGGAAGAGATGGAAAGGCGCTTGTTGAATAGGAATCAGGTCAGGCAATTATTTCTTTACTACCTTTACCATACAAGCACAGATTCCTGCTTTTGTCATCTTTCCGATTTTAGAAATCTGATTTCTTTTTCTTCTTCTTGTTTCCCTCTATTTGTCACAAATTTTGAAGGGAAGAGAAGATGACAACATAGAAACAATAAGGAAAAGGTTTAAGGTGTTCTTGGATTCTAGCCTCCCAGTTATCGAGCATTATAATTCCAGGGGAAAAGTCAGAAAGGTGAGGAAGTCTCTAAATGAATTGCAATCTTCCTTATGTGTATTTGCATGCTCTTGTTTTATTCAATTGCTTATCTATTTTGGCTTTTGTTCAGATTGATGCTGGAAAACCTATTGAAGAGGTCTTTGAGGCCGTTAAAATAATTTTTACCTCAAACTCTGAGAAGGTACAGTGCCACTGTTGTGTTATCTTATAGGCTTCTTTTGCTGTGAAAATCACTAAAAGGAACAAATTAATGGTGATCAAATTTCAAACCAAAGGAAAAAGTAGTGAGCGATTGGGCTTGTATCGTCTTCACAAGTCGATATGATGCTATATGTTTATTAAATGTGGTTGTCGCATTGTAACACCTTTCAGAGAACCAGTACTGGGAAATAATATCTAATGTGATTATTTAGCATAATGATGTAGCTTGTAACAACTTTGCATGTGTATGTTGTTCTAATTATGCAAGGCTTCTATTTCCACAGCCAAAATGGCTCTAGTCAAGTCCTCTGGCTCCGACCAGAAAAAAAAAAAAATTGTCCTGAGGCTATTATACCCTCGTTTAACATTAGGAGTAAAATTGCAGTAGCTCTGCCCCTTATTCCCCAGTTCCTGTTTCTTGTCCCTTGCGCAGTCTCTCTCTCTCTCCCCCCCCTCTCGTACGTCACCCTTTTAGTTGACATGGATGCAAGGTAGAAATGTTGCATTTTGTGGGGGTGCCTGCTATGGATTAAGGACCAAGCAACACTTGATTGGTTGATCAATCAAGTGCTGGTTCATTCTTTGCAGAAAAGGCCAATTTGTTATAGTTTAGATTCTTCATAGAAGCAATTTTCATCTCATGGAGGTGCAGATTCCAGTTTTGTTAGGGCTGTAGAAAAATTAAAGAAATAAAAGATTTAACAAAATAAAGGTCACCCCAACCCAATAACGAGCTTTCTGCAAGACTTGTGTGCAATATGAGTGGGGAGAGAGACTTTTTATATCAGATAGTTCGGGTAACCTCTGTGGGTAGAAAACATTCTTTGGGAGGAATTAAAACCACAAGCTCTGGGATTTACAAAGGGGTCTGCACAGTGCTTCAGGGCTTATACCCATTATTTGTTCTCGCTTAGGAATTCACACTTATAGGAGATAGAGTGAGGATGGCGAAGTGTTGTCAACATGCCATTCGTTTTCACGGTTTGCCTACTTATCCTAAAGGTTTAGTCATTGTAAGATGGTTCAATTTCTGAAGCTGTGGCTGCATGATTTGTTGCTCTGGAAATAGCTCTAGCCTTTGTGCAGTCATACTTTTTTTCTTGCATGGCGCTATGCAGTACGTTAAGTACCACATATAAAAGTTGCCTTCCAAGGGCAGCTGAACATGGAGGCTACTTAGTGCTATGCATGGTGAATTTGAAGGTCCACATACTATCATTAAATGCTGAAATCATAGCACAACTCATGAGTGAAAAATGCATTTCAGCACCATTAACCCTGGGTATAAGGAATAAGAGTAATATCTAGAAAGCGATTAAATAAACAAAGGGGGTGCTTACAGTTATTAGCTTCTCTATTTACCACTTGTCAAATTGAAAGGTGAAGGCTCAGCTAGTTTTCTTTGCTCCGACAATTTATGAAGGCCTTCCATTAACAATCATTACCAATATGAATGAATGTAATAGTTTTTTTGCCATAAGTGGCATCTCATGGTTGCAATGTGAGGCCAAGCTGCTTTCTCCTCCCTCCTCTTGGGTAAATAAGCAAATAGTGGTTGAAATCATAGCATAACTCATGAGTGAAAAATGCATTTCAGCACCATTAACCCTGGGTATAAGGAATAAGAGTAATATCTAGAAAGCAATTAAGTAAACAATGGGGGCTGCTCGCAGTTATTAGCTTCTCCATTTACCACTTGTCAAACTGAAAGGTGAAGGCTCAGCTAGTTTTCTTTGCTCCAACAATTTATGAAGGCCTTCCATTAACAATCATTACCAATATGAATGAATCTAATAGTTTTTTGCCATAAGTGGCATCTCATAGTTGCAATGTGAGGCGAAACTGCTTTGTCCTCCCTCCTCTTGGGTAAATAAGCTAATAGTGGTTGAAATCATAGCATAACTCATGAGTGAAAAATGCATTTCAGCACCATTAACCCTGGGTATAAGGAATAAGAGTAATATCTAGAAAGCGATTAAATAAACAATGGGGGGTGCTCACAGTTATTGGCTTCTCCATTTACCACTTGTCAAATTGAAAGGTGAAGGCTCAGCTAGTTTTCTTTGCTCCAACAATTTATGAAGGCCTTCCATTAACAATCATTACCAATATGAATGAATATAATAGTTTTTTTTGCCATAAGTGGCATCTCATGGTTGCAATGTGAGGCTAAGCTGCTTTCTCCTCCCTCCTCTTGGGTAAATAAGCAAATAGTGGTTGACCTAATTTTAACTCTTGCATGTTCTCACTTGATTTATTAGAATATTGTTTTGGGAAAAACTGGATGGGAACGTTAGGTGATAATTCTATCTTGCACATATCTGCAGGTTACTGTCTAGAGCTGCCATATATATTCTGTCGTCAGCTTTGGATATCCCAAGGTAATTCTATTATCTTAACCTTTAGAAGTACCAACTTGATTTCATCAATATGGATCATATTTAAAGGTCGATGAGTTGCGTGTAGTTTTTGTTCCAGTGGTCATGCAAAGACCTTGTCCTACACTGCCCCTCGTTTTGAGATAATCAGCTGGGTGGGAGAGTACAAAGGTTTTTGGAGCTTATGCTAGTACTATGATTTGAAATTGGCTTAATGATGTTGATATCCCAAAGTGTGGATACTGATACGTTCTCTACAGAACTTGATTCTATGCTCCACTAAATAAAAGACAGAATACATCTATTCCAGTATATTCTGCTTCCACTTCATATTCAGACTCTTAAAAGTGAAAACTTTGCTTCTTACACGTAAAAAGTTTATATGGGGCTATATTCTGCTTCCACTTCATATTCAGACTCTTAAAAGTGAAAACTTTGCTTCTTACACGTAAAAAGTTTTATATGGGGCTATAGGAGGGTTCTTACAAAGAATCATTGTCGAGCACATATAGTGGATGGTCAAGAACTTTCCCATGTGCCTCCCTTGTTCCTTTTGGAAAGGGGTACTTTCTTTCTTCTTAATATTTGGTTCTTTTTTTCCTGTTTGGCCAATGGCTGGTGAATGATAAGAGTTTGATGTCCGGTTGGGACAAACCGTTTGGTCATCGATGTCCAAGGAATGTAGCTTTTATTCTGCTAGCATGCTGACTCTTTAGTCTCCCTTCTCTTAAAATCTTTCAATGTGCCACTTCCGAGAGGCTTCACTGAATGGGACTTCCATAAGAGAACAGACACAAACTTACGTGACTTTGTATGCCCAATATATCGAGTCACTTTTCCTGAAAAATATGATTACCGTTCTGAACACAGGGATGTATAATGCTGGAATTTTTTTTTTGGCCCATGCCAGGTGATGATGCTGTTGTAGCTGCCAATTGTTACTTCATTTTGGAGATTTTCTTGAATCTATTTTAAAAGTAGAATTGATTATACAAGTATGTAACGGGATATATGGCTCTGTATTCTTATACTGGTTGCATTTAAAAGGTTAGTAACTTGAAAATAAAGTTCCTATACGCCCATGGGCCAACATGTTAGATTTTTCCTTTCCTCCTTTGCCTCCATACCCTCCCTCCCCGCCAAGCAACAATCATCACTAAAATATGACGCAAAAATATCTCAAATACAGGCAAATAGTTGCTTTTAAAACTGATGATTCCGGACATTATGAGGTTTTTGCTCTAATGTTCTAGAATGTGTCTGGGCAGGAGAGAGTTGCGTCTTTGTCATAACTTTCTTTTGTACGTCGCATTATCTCGCCGATATTTCACGACATTGCATCATTTGGCAACAATCTCCGGGAAGGAAGAACCGCCTTATGGGAAAGATTCATGTGGATCCGAAAAACAACCTCTAATGTTAAAAAGAGTTCCAGAAAACTTGGAAAGGTTAAATGCTCTCTGTACTAATATATTTCAGCTGCATCTGACGATCAAAATCTTTCTTTGAAATGGTTGAGGTATGAGGAGATGAACTTAAACTTAGCCTCTTCCATTAAAGATGGTGGCCATATCTGCATTTTGAAGTTGTGCTTCAAGCTAAGGGCTTGAGTGTTTTAAGATATGAAACATAAGACAACCCTTATGGCTTTGACACACTTTTTTTTTTTTTTGGTGTGTTGACTTTTCTATCATTTGTGGGCTACTACTTCTGATACTATTTTATATGATTATCTTTTTTTGTCAACTCTTTTATTTCATCTTTTCTTTTTGCCCTTGCGATTTCACTTTTCTCCTCCAATATTACCTTCCATGGTGCAAGAAATTTCAATCTTTTGCTTGTTTGTTTCATAATTATTGTTTTTTTCAATTGTTTCGTTCGTGGGTTCTTCATTTGCATCCACATGTATTTTATTTGCCACCATCCAATTGTGCTAATACTGTTTGTTGTTGATTCTTGAATTTGTTTTTTTTTTTCCTTTCTATGTTTCTTACTTCTTCACTTACAGCTTTAATGGAGAAATTTATTGGGAAATATATATATATATATATATATATATATATATATATATATTGCTTCTTGTCTAGAGAGCATTAAGTGTCAATTGGCTTTTAGAGTTTTCTTGGTACCAAGTTCAATTCACGGCTTAAGGATGAAGATGCTTTATGCCTCTTCCATATAATAGGGCTCTCTTCGTATAAAGTTTTCTTGAGAGCAAGTTCAATTCATTGCTTCAGGCTGAAGATGATGAATGCCTGTCCACAAAAGGTAATCTTGAAGGAGAAAAGGGGCTCACGTAGAGCAGCTCACCAGTGAGCCCAAAGTCGGTGCCGACAAAAGTGTGGAGGAGGACGAAATTAACGTCATAGATAATAAATAGAGAACAATCATGAGGGTTTTTAGAAGGAGTGGGAGGCGTAAAAGGAATCTCGTGCAAGAGAGAGAATAGGGGAGGCTTGAGAAGGAAGAAGCAGAAAAAGAAGAAAGTAGGATATGCAAGAGGAAAAAAGAATAAGCAAAATAAAAGAGTCGGCAAAAAAAAAATTATAAAATTGTATCAGAAGTGATGGGCCACACAAAGGATAATATGGTCAAAAGAAAAAAAAAAAAAAAAAAGGAATATCAAAGCCATAAAAAGAGTGAAAAAGCGTGAGCCTTAAATTAACCTCGCTAAATAAAGTCCAACGTCCTCGAGACTTTAAAACGTTAGTAGCCGTAGCTGCCCAGCTGGCTATCAGCCGTACTTCTATGTCTCCGAAAAAACCCTTCTTCTTTTTTTCAAATAACTAAAGGGGCCCAAGCCCTAAATTTCACACGTTGTCGACTCCTACAAGTAAATTAACATACAATACATATGTAGTTTCTTCATTCAAACAATCATGTGCTCTCCGATTTACGCTCATTAAACATTTCTCGTACTCCACAAAAAATAAAAATATCTCGTACACTTTCATCAAGTATCCTTTAGCTTTCTTTTATTTACAAAGCAGTCATATATATATATATATATATATATCTCTCTCTCTCTCGAGCTTTGGTCAACTTAGCACCACAGCCGCGCCGGCCTCGATTCGAGGCTGACGACCTCAGTTGAGGTCGCCCATCATGGGCCTCGTTGCCTCCATGGGTGGCCTTTATCAAGGTCATGGGCAGCACGAGCCATAGTCGACCTCGATGTCTGCCCATGACCTCAAGCCGAGGTTGTTAGCAACCGGTGCCCCTGAGCAAGGCACCGCGAGCAGAGAGGGAGGGAGGTTTATGGATACAAAAATTACGGGAGAGTTGGGGGCTTGAGAATTTAAACGAAAAGTAGTGGGGCAATTTGATCTTTTCAGAGTGGAATTTTTTCTAAATTGCTAATTTTTGAAAATAGAGATATAAAAGTACTTTTTCTAATTTACCCAAAAAAAAAGAAAAAGTAGTTTTTCTAATGAATGTGAGACATGTTTTTGGTTGAACAATGTAATTATAGACATGAGAAGTTGGCTTCGCTTCCGTAAAGTATAACTCTTCAAGTTGTACCCACGCAATTTATCTTTCGGAAGCAAGACTCCAGCTTGGGTTATTTTTTTTGGTCACTGCACGCATCTCATTGAAGAATCTTGATTGTTACTGTTAAAAAGTTAAATCCCAAAGTTTAAATTAATACATAGAAGGAGAAACCATGAATAAAAGATCCAATTTAAACTAATAGATAGTATTTGCACCATAAATAATTGAGCCGTCGACACGAACAAGCACGTGCTCTACGCATGAACATGGACAGCCACATGAATGACATGCGAACGTCATCGATACGTGTGTTGATGTCGATCGTTGGTGACATCTTGTCGACCGCCATGCAGCTAAGTCGTGGTGCTACTTTCAGAACTTTCGCACGCCCATGTCACGTTGTATGGAAGAAGATTTGTAGCACTAATTACATCTCTCATTCAACGAATGAGAGGAACTTCTAGCTCAGCCCTATTGCACCATCTCTTGGACAAAAGCTCGAGATCTATGTGTCAAGGCAAGAGCTAGCTTGCACCGAACAATTAAATCATCTGCTAGTAAGGTTCTAACATGTTTTCCTAATTGTTTTTCCATATAGGAGGATTCCTACTATCCGCTTCCTTCAGTAAAAGACTTTTTGTGTGATGATGTTTACATATTATCAGAGCCTTTCTCAATCGTCGGCCACTAAACAAGCTGAGAGAAAAAGTGGGAAAATTGCTAAAGAATTCTAAATATAACAATTGTGTCAGTTTGGCTAGCCAAAGCTAACGTGACAAATTTTTAATAATATTTTAATAATATTTGAATTTTAAATAATTTTTCTACCTTTTTTTTTGGTTTGGGTCGGCAGCCTCTTGTCGGCATTGGCCAAGGGTCGGCAAGGCTTGTCTCTAGCCAACCAAATGAACTGATATGACATAAATGCAAAAGGTTTAGGATTTAGTTTTGTCCAAAAAAAAAAATTATGACTTAAATTACACAATCGCAATAGTTTAGGGCTTTTTTTTTTTTTTTATAATTCTCCAAAGCAAAGGCTCTTAAATCTACACCAGATGATCGGCGGAATGCCAGACCATCATCGCCTGAACAAGTTGGGCAAGACATATGGATCGGTTTTCTATATCCAACTCGGTGAGCTTCCTGTTGTAACAATCACAACCCTGAAGCAACCAAGGAGGTCCTAAATGACTGGTTACGAGAACACAATTGTGTTCTTAGCTCCATGCAGATAATTTGAGGCAACCTCAGACCTTGGGGTTAACTTGTATACGGCCGCATCATATTCAAATAGGCATATATAAATTTATCACAGATGTGTTAGTTTGAGATTTTTGGTGATTAAAAAATTAGTTTGAGTTCAATATGTCACAACTATACGGTATGATGTTTTGGTGGTAAAAAAATTAGCTTGTGGTAAATTTATTACATGTATATCAATTTGGGGTTCTTCACGGTATTATTTCATTTTATTTTTTTTGAATTAAGGCACTATTTTTTTTAAAAAAAAAATTAAGGCACTATAGGGAGTCACCTTTGAGAGTTCAGACATTTGATTCAACAAAGATAATTCAAATACTTGATTGCAAAACAGGGAAAAAAAAACAAAAGTTGCCGGGATGCGGCGTCTACTTCCACGCCAAGTGCATCGACAGGTGGTTCGAGCTCCGCACCACGTGTCCTCTCTGCCGGAGCCGCGTCGCTGGGGTCAGTCCTCCGTGTCACGAGGGCGGACATGGGCGGAGCAATCGCGTGATCCTCGGTTTCCTGTTGTTCTCGCGGAGCATTCTTGGGAAGGGAGCTGCGGTGGCGGGCACGAAATTAGAAGCAAAAACACTCACTCTTGTTTGTATCAAGGAAGGGGTCATGGATGGCCGGAGACATTCTCAGGTGCACCGGTTTCATTCGATTGTCCAGCGCATCCCGATTCTTAGATAAAATGAGTCCATAGGAAAATGATTAATTTGAGTGAATTGAAAAAAGGTGCTTTGAAAGCACCAAAAAAAAAAAAAAAATCCTCCTCGTGGAAGCATTCAGTGCCGAGCAATGCTAGGCGCGCTATCACTGATATACAACAATGAATCTCCGGAATAGACAATGAAGTGAACTATCTTTAACGCCGATTTAGCACTACTTAAGCGATCGAAAGAATAGTTATGGTCCGTGAGTGCTATAGAAAAGTCATGGAACTTGTAATATGATAATACCCTTCTCCCGAAATACTTGTATGGATTCAGATCTAGTGACTTAACGTATGATAAATGTTGATCCTGTGCGGAGCACACATGTAACCACCCGAAAACCTATTCGAACCGGTGGATTTCAATAAATAAAAAAAAAAGAAAAAGAAAAAGGTGCCGCGACTTTTTATGGGCTCAGTTTTGATGTCATATTACTTGAGTAATTTCGACATGATCTTCCTTGCCGGAAAATTCAACGTGGCGTTTTCTAATACTTGTGGTGATTTTTTTTTTTTTGAAAGTTATGATAGTTAAAGTGATCGATTTATAAAAAGTTATCGGCATGGGTGGATCCTTGGCCGGTGCTGAATAAATTCGCCTCCAAATGAGCTAAAAATATGACTCCCTCCTACTTCTTCTTATCCATCCCGCGGTTCAGTGTTGAGGCCCGCGGGTTACTTCTCGACCGGAGCCCACACTTGATCGGCCACACCTCAAAGCCTCCCCCAATGGAACACAGACACCTCTGTTCAGGAGGTGTCTCTGTCGGAACAAGAGGGATCTCCTTGGAGAAGCAGGAGATGGTTTTGGGCAGCTGCGCATGACCTGATGGAATCACAGCTGATTTCATTAATTTGTTAAGAATTTGCATCTGATGAGTGGGGGTTACAGGTGCTTTAATATGTTCTCTTGGTTTGATTTGAGATGTGCATTTTGCAGCCTCCCCTTTGGAGTTCATATCATACGCCACTGACGAAATTTTATCGTAATCTCTAGATTATGACTCCTTGAAAGAACCACAGAGACAAGTTCCAGAGTTTGATGGTGGACGAACTAGTCTGGACCTATGGAGCACTTTTAACTAGCTTCATGGTGGACAATTATTTATTTTAGTGTGGCCATCGGTTCATCTCCTCTGGAAATTGAGGAACTTGATGCCGTAAGCGAAGACGAAGAAGAAGAGCAGGACCCAGCCGATATGAGCAGCCGCGACGATGGGGAGGAAGTCGTAGTCGAAACCCAGCTCTTGCTTCAGGAACTGCTTCAACGGCATGTCGCCGGCTCCTGGTATTTCGAGATTGCCCTTCTTGTCGCCCACTTGGGAGGTGACGACACCGTACAGCGTCCACGCCACTGGTGAAGCCCAGTAATACCACCTCCACCATATAGGAATTTGCTGCATGCGTTAAATGAAACAGAAAGATGGATCAGCACACGGTTTCTCATGTTTCTGACGATACTGAACTCTCGAGTATGCTGTTTTTTTCTCCAAAGAATATACTGCATAGAAAAGAAGCTCGAACTGTCGGAATAAGCTTCAGATTGTGATGTTTCGTTTCGAAAGCTGCTGTCCTTTGACAGGATTATGACATGAAGACCAAGAAGAAACATGTTTTGTCCATATACTCTCCACTTCATTTGACAAGCTAGAACTTCTCGAAAGTGAGCGACTGCAAAATGCGTTCCGAACATATGTAATGCGCCCAATTAACGAGTGAAAGCAGACATACCGGCCTAGGGATAATGAAGCCAGTGAACAAGTTCCAGAAGCTCATGAAGAAGGATGTCACGATGGCAGCGATCTGGATGCTCCTCGTCAACGCTACAACCATCATCCCATACATCGTGAAGTAGATGAAGCACATCAGCATGTAGTAGTAGAACCACAAGAAGTTCCCCGCCTTCCACTGGAACCCGATCATCGAGTAAAGGAGAAGACTGTAGACAAATGTCTGAATCGCCACGTAAATTGTCTCAACGGCCACCTGCAAAATATCATCTTATACTGTTCATCCTTCACATCATTGGGGTGCTAATTGTTTTCTTCTATCCTTTTATGCTTCAATGGGGGACTCAGCCTTGCTAAATTACTGTATTCGTACCTGAGCAAAGGCATATGGCAGCGGAGAGTACATTCCGGCCGCTCGTTCACGGTAGAAGACTGTCCTCTCAACGGCGACAACAGACTGCACAGCAGAAGCATTCGTGGCCCCAAGGAAAAGCACAGCTGAATACATGGCTCCCAAAAGATTCATCAGGTCTTGTTGCTTGGTCCTGTCGAGAGTTTAATCTTAGACAAAGTTTGAAATGCAGTTATAACGAATGACTTGCATTTCTATCATCTAATGATGTGGAATCTATTTCTGTTTGGTCACTTTGGAGAATTTACTTAGCAAAACACGTAAGATGAAAGAACTTACATCTGATCTCCTTTATTCCAGAATATCATACCGAACAAAACTCCGATGACTATCGTCAGGAAGAACCGAATGGCATTGTACTGAGGATTTCTCCAGTAAGACCAGTGCTGTTTCCAGAAACAAGCCTTGCATTGAGTGAGGAAAGGTTGCGAGTACTCGGTCGGGAAGTATAGATCTTTGGAGCCCGGAGCTGGGGTACTAAGCTCTTCGATCAGTTCTTGGTTCCTCCTGAAATTGATCCAAAGGAAACGCAATTGTTAAATTGACGTTCAGCCTTTATGAGCAAGTTATTTCAACTACGCATTAAACTTACTTATAAAGATCAGAGTTTGCGTATATGTCTGCGAAGTCAACATCGAGCTGGGCCTCGACTGCTGGATCACTCACTTCGAGCATCCATGTGGCCGGATTGTAACCTTCCCTGATCTTCGGAACTCCTGGGACAGCCTGGTGTAATACACTTGTTTAGCAGAATTCAAGAATAACCTCTAAGATTCCGAGGAAAGTGGTAACCAGGTAGACGCTAGGTATTTTGGAAACAGAAAAGCTCACCTCAAAGTATTCTATGAGCTTGTGGGAAAGGCGACCAAGGGGTCCAGCATAAATGATCCGCCCGCCTCTTTTCATCAATAGCAACTGCAATAGTCACGTTTCTGAGTCAATTACAGAGCAAGGCATTTCAAACAACATAGATAACATCAAAGGATTAGCTATCAAACCTCATCAAAAGCTTCAAAAATGTCGATGCTCGGCTGGTGAATCGTGCAAACAACAGTCCTCCCTGTATCCACCGTGTTCCTCACCGTACGCATCACGATGGCGGCTGCTCTGGCATCGAGGCCGGAGGTTGGTTCGTCCATGAAGATAATAGATGGATTAGCCACCAACTCTACAGCTATTGTCAGCCTCTTTCTTTGCTCAGTCGAAAGGCCATCGATGCCAGGAAGCCCAACAAGCGCATCCCTGATGGGGTTGAGCTCGACCAAATCCATAACTTCTTCCACAAACATCTGTTACGAAATTAGAAGCACAAGACCAAAATAGAAAGACCGTTAAACCGTCCAATTCCAGTTTTTCCACGGGAGAGAATGTGAACTAGGCCCCAACAAAGGTTGGGCAGGTCGAGAGAAAAATGTTCCCTACCTTGCGAGTTTTGGTCTTAATGTCGGAGGAAAGACGAAGCCAGGCTGAGTATAGGAGGGATTCGTAGACAGTGACATTAGGTGAGTGAATGTCGTTCTGTTCACAGTAACCACTGACCCGGGCAAACGTCGATTGGTTTTTCGGGTATCCAGAGATGCTAATACTACCTTCTATGTAACCACCTGTCTTCCTTCCAGCTAGCACATCCATGAGGGTTGTCTTTCCAGCACCACTAACCCCAACCAATGCTGTGAGCACCCCTGGCCTGAAAGCGCCGCTGACATCTCTCAACAACTGGAGACGGTCTTCCTCGACTCCTTGACTCTTCATTTCCTGGTATCATGAAACATAGTAGCTATTATCTGTAGTCATTTGCCTCATGATGATAAGAACGGAAAGTTCAGTCCATCAAACTCGCAGATTAAGTAAGATTGGACAAGAGCGAAAAATAAAAAACGACAATAAACGATCATGTAGTACTAAAGATTCCCATAAGTTCATGGTTACTTTACTGCTTCCAAGAAAAGAATAGATTGTTTAGGATTAAGGGACTCACCGCAGGCATATCCACGTAGTAGTTCACATGGTTGAATGCAAGAGAAAGGGTTGGAAAGGCAGAACCATCCCTCTTCTCTGTACATTCTCCGAAGCACTAACGATTTCTGAAGAACTTCTGACTTGCATGTCCGTTCCTGGGATTTCATGGCAAATGTCAGAGATCAGGCAAACTCTTTTTCTTGACTACTAATCAGGCAACTTACATAGAAATTCCTGGACCCTACTTTTCTAAGGAAATTGCTCCATCGGCCATACCATCGCGACTAGATCTCGCAAGTTTATCGTCCTAAAGAAGAAATGCATTGAGCAACTGATGAAACTTGAAAATGTTCAAACCTTCTTTGGCAAGTTGAGAAGACAAGGACTTCCTTTTCTTTTTATCTGCCTCTTCGTCCAAGACAACTGCTTTTGTATCTCCCAAAGCTGCAAGCAATTCCATGCAGGGAGTGTCAAAACTACAATATTGCTTGTGCATTAGACTCTGATTAGCACTGATATTCTAATTTAGCTGACTTACGATTTAACCAAGTCAATGCTGCTATGAACAAGATGTTGAAGGAGGAGCGAAAACCCAAACAGTGCTCCAATGCAGATCCAATACCAATACTCTTGCACAAAGAAGCCCCGAGACTTCAGAAGCACTCTTCCAACTGTGGGCTCATTAATTCTACGATCCAAGTTAGGCTGTGGTTCGTACAGTGGCAATCAGGTTCCAATAACGCATTGATTGTATTACAAAGGACAGCTGATTGGCGAAAGAAAAGAACAGATTTTACCTTGCTCCATCTTTTGTCAAGGAATTCATTCATCACTATAGCATTCTGCCCATACATCATAGGAGATATGTAATATCCCCATATCATCCATGGCTCGATATCGTCTGTAAATGCAAGGAAAAGAGACATGTCCTCATTAGTTGACCATTATTATAGCACCTTGGAAACAAATGCTTCAGTCAACAAGTAGACGTGGTCGGCAAAAGTATGAGGTGACTTGTACTTACTTTTGGAAACAATAAATCCTCCAAGAACGAAACCATCAGCAAGGTGAAGGTTCCCAGGGTACTTGCGACAACCTGGGTTCGCCAACTGCAGCAATGAACCGGAAGAGGGACAGTGCCATCTGATGGATGCCAAAGAATGCTAAGAATTGCTTGAAGAACCTGATAAGAGTAAGATTGATGAGTTTCCTAGAATTTTCCTTCTTATCAAGCACAGTGCCCAAATATTATGACTAGATATTCTGAGAAACATTAGTCTATCTATGATGGAGAACCCAATAACGAATTTCCACGTACCTGCTGGCAGCAGGAGCGAAACCGATGGTGTAGTATGTTAAGATGATCCATATCCCCGATTCCATGAATGACAATGGAATTCGGAGGACCCAGATAGGCAAGCTGAAAGCCCAAGCAGGGTAAAACAAGAAATCTCTCTGCTTATAGAACACAGGAAGCCGGAAAACGGTCATTGCAAGTTCTGCCATTCCATTGAACATGACATTGATCAAGCTGAAGAAAAGTGCTCCGAAAAACTTCCCTCCATCTTCCACTGTCCCTACCGGCATTTCAGTCCTAAGGAACACCGTCATAGCAATAAGCGACATGATAGTGATCTGAGTGGTCTTGAATATGTAAACAAAGGAATTTCGCTTCATTAGTAGCCACTCTCTAGCAAAGCATGCCTTGAAAAGCTCCATATTCGAAATCCCATATTTCTCTTTGACTAGTGCAGCTGGGTGAGTTTTTGATTTGTCATAAGGAACCCTAAGATCGGATGAGAGCCGTTGGCCAATATGAAAAGATTCGAACCCATGCACGAAATCATCTACAGAAACGTATCGGTAAGGTTGGTTCTTCTTGAACCAATACTGTTCTTGATCTTTCTTAGATGTCACTTCTTGCAAGAAGTCGGCAACTCCTTTCCTTTCAGGGCACTTGAATCCCATGTGCTCAAAAAACTCAAGGACGTTCTCTCGTGGACCTTGGTAGACGACTTGACCCTCTGAGAGAAGGATAATGTCGTCAAAGAGATCATAAGTCTCAGGTGCCGGCTGAAGCAGTGCGATGATCATGGTGACATCCATTATATGAACCATCTGCCTCATGAATTTGCAAATTTGAAAAGTAGTGGAACTGTCCAACCCTGTGGATATTTCATCCATGAAAAGAGCCTTCGCTGGTCCTACTAACATCTCTCCTGCAAGTAATCAAACAAGAAGGTTGCCATTTCACAAACTAATATGAACCTCAAAGGTTATTTAATCGCCAGCTTAAACTAACAAGTCCTACAGAAACTTGATAAACAGAGAACTAGTCGATAGAATGAAAGAGAAGCTCCAAGGTCATACCGGTTGTAACACGCTTTTTCTGTCCACCAGAAATGCCCCTTCGCATCTCATCTCCGACCATAATGTCTGCACAGATATCCAATCCGAGAATCTGCAAGATGTAACTTGTGAGGTGGGTTTTCACGAAGCAACTCCTACCAAGAAGGAATCAACTATAGAAACAGACTTGAAAAAACCTACCTTGAGTACATAATCAGTGACCAAGCTTGTCTCTTGACCTGACACAGCCGTGGCCTTCATAAAAGCGTCGATCTCAGGATCGGGTTTGATTCCGGCTTCCCTCTCTCGCCTGGAGAGTTCTGCAAGCATCTCGTACCTTGTCCCTACACCCAAACAGCGACCCGAGAAGTCAAACGTCTCTCTAACTGTCATTTCTCCATAGTGAAGATCATGTTGGCTGATATAAGCGCACGTCCTCTGAGGAACGAATTCGTTCAGCTCGTGACCACAGTAGGTGACTTTTCCAGTTATCTGTCAAAAGTTTAAACAAATGGATGTCACAAAAAGGATAGTATTTGTCGGAATCCTGCTCTAACCGCATGGGACAGAAATCAGAAATGGCACCCTCAGATCGCTGTCTAGTTTCCCAGCAAGTGCCAGCAGCAACGTTGTCTCCCGGCTCCCGGTGGACCCAAGAGTAGGGTCATCCTGAAATTAGCATCGTCAATTGAGGATCGATCGCAAGGCATTGAAATCGAAACATGATAAAAGAATGAGCCATGACATAAAATGATTTACTAATGACGGAATAAGAAAAGAATACAGAATTTCGTATTCTAGTTAGTGCGGACTTGAGGCATATTCAACCAGTTACAGGACCCAAGAGACCATTTAAGATGAAAATACCTCGAGGGCCTGACTAATCCGTTCACGTCTTTAAGTATCTGAATTTTTCTCTTCTTTGATGGGGCTAGCCGAATTAGTCCAAGAACACTCTGTTGTCACACACAGGATGCGAAAGAGTTACCGGTTAATTCAAATATTCCTAATCGTTATATATGGCTACAGCACTAAACCAGGCAAGATTAACTTCAGAAATTCCAGAAGCAATCTCTATGCGAAATCATTGCTAGCTCCATCAACTACCACCATATCATGAAATCACAAAATTTGAACTTGAAAATTGATTAAAGCAGAGTACCTCTATTGTGTTCAGAGTGGCATTGAGAAGGGTAGGGAGGGCTCTGCTTCCAACGTACACATCTCCTTCCACGGATATATGCTCGTACCGGACTTCGATCTTCGGAATCTCGATCCCGACCCTGCACTCAATAATGAATTGTCATCCCCCAATCAAATCCTGAAACACACGAAAGGAACAACGCTGAATAAAATTCATGCGTGATCAACTCGAAAAAACAATTAACTGACCTATCAGTCCTGTCTCTCAATCTCCTCAAGAACCTTTCATGTCTTCTTCCGCAACCTTAAGTATGCTCTCCATCAGCTGCTTCTTGTCCTGCAATCTGAGGTTGGTCACGTCCACTTCCTGCTGGACCACCCTCCCGTGTCGAGTACTTGCTTCAGCATGCCTTTCCGGAGGCGGTCATACGTCGGCAGCCGCTCGATGGCGGCCCACCGGAGCTCCTCCTCATCGTCCTGCCTCCCGCTCCGCGTGAAACACGTCTGGCGGGGCGTTCCACACCTCCCGGAAGCTCGTGGAGGCCCAGCTCCGGTGGCTGCCCGAGGCCCAGCTACGCCGGCTGCTCGTGGATCTAGCCAGATCATCGCCCGCCAGCGCAGACGCCATTGCCGGATCACGAAAAACTCACCGACGCAAAGCCAGGAATCGCCGAAGCCGCCTAACTGATCAACGTACAAACGGCCAAGTGAATGAAGATGCGCAAAATATATCAACTTTGCTTGTGCAGTGGGCGACGAATCTTTCTTTCTTTTATCTCTGATTCAGTGAAAACTACATGTTTATTGAAGCTCGCCAGCTTTCGGTGATCCTTCTCTGAATGAAGAGTCCAAACCACTCCAATCCCCTCTCTTCCTCGCTGTATTTACGTATCCAGAACGCTCCACAGAGCATCGAATCTTGATCGGAGAGTATCGACAACAACGCGAACTCCTCTCAACCGACTAAATTCATGCTTTCTGAGAAGACCCTTTTCGTGCAAACGGACGCAGGTCGCAATGAGAACGAACTCAGAGGACCCTGCGCAGAGCTAGTCAGGGAGGAAAACCTGCTAACGAGGGATATATGGTGGTTGAGGAAGTGGAGGAGTGAGGAGAGAGGAAGGTAAAGTACAAATGGGGTGGACGGAGAGTGAGAAAGAGAGAGAGAGAGACAGAGGTCGATCTGCACGCTTCCGTTTCCAGTCAAAATCATGGAGCCCGAGGTCAATTTCTAGGAGCTGAGTGACGTGGTGATGGTTTGCATCTCAGAGTTTGAACCGTGAAGCTTCACGGGGATGATTGCTCTCTGCTCTCGCGGTCTCGATAAACGACGAGTTCGGGGCGACTCCGAACCCGGGCGCCTTGTCCGTTTCGATTTTTCCGGTTGTGCTTTCGATGCGGTAGTTAATTAACAACGTGTGACGGTTCTCGTTTCTCTCGAATGGTAAAACTATCGCAAAGGATTTCATTTTACGGATTCAATATTGAATCGGGTCTAAGAATTCCGTGACGTAAATTATGATCGAAGATCAGGTCGGATCGAGTTTTCACAGATAATTACAGCACTCAAATTTTGTACCTTCGCCCATAAAAAATCAAGAAAAAGAAGGAAATTTTTTTTTTTTTGCTTTCCTCGTTTAGGTTTTTATAAAGTAAGCCTAGGATGCAGATTAGCATTATTGATCTGAGTATATGTTGGGGGAATATGATAAAGCTACCAATTACACCAAATAAAGTTGCTTTAATCCGTGTTTGCCGATCATGTCGGATGCCATCACATACCCACTTTCTTTCTTTCTTTTGTTTTATTCTTGTTTGTTTTTTCGGATTCTTAAATAAGGTTTATCTCGAATTGGCCGAGCCACAGTGCTTTTGGCTTAGGAATCGACAGGCATCCGTCTATATCATGAGGCATTATTTTGTGACTTTTTGCTTGAATACATGGATTTTATTTCAATTTTGAAGCATTGGTCACACGCACCGTCAATCTTATGGAAACGACTGGTGTCGAGACGAGACACGGGACAACGCCACGAAAGTTCTCCACGATGAGTTTCGTGATTTCCTCGTAAGTCGATGATGTTTTCGATTGTTAAGTCGGTAACGCCTTATGAATTTCCAGCCACTCGTCCGCTCGAAATTCGCTTCTGTCCAAAGCCGTGATCATTCTATTCGCGTCGCTAATCCACTATTCTTTTTATCGTAATTTTTCGAGAAATCATTTGAGTTTGAGGGCGGTTAAATAGCCAGTAAAGATTTTTGCAATTAGATGCCTTTTCCATTTGAGTTTGGTAACCGTTGAAAAAGGGACTGATTTGGTTGGGTGGCGCCGTACGTGACGTCGCAGGGGATCGCAACCCCCCAGCTGTCCTTGTGTCCTCTAGAAGCTCAAGGCAACGAATTGCGGCGTGGCCGGACATCCCCACTTAATTGGGGGGTCGACACCAAGGTGTGATTTCTCTTTGGCCTTTAGATATTTATGGGTGCATCGGCGTCAATGCCGGTTTCATGTGGAACTACCCATGTCAAAATACTCGAATGTACTGGGATCATCCAAAGATTTAAATTAAGAATTAAACTCTCCGTCCTTTTTGTTTTCCGTCTTTGCCGCGTGGCTTGGCACCGACCCTGTTCGCATGATTCTGCTTATTCGCGAAAATGAATTATTATAATAATATTCTTATAAAAATAGTCACTTGTATCGCCACTTAGAAATAATTGCGCTAAAAATTAGTTAAATCAAAAGCATTTTCATTGCGACGACGAGTTACGTTTAATTATTTCCGTGGACTGTGAGGAAACCAGAGATCGGATAGTAACTAGTGCAAGCAGGAAACAGATCAAACGTCGGATTTACATATCCTTTCATCGATGTGACCTATGCCCACGGGGAGGCGGTAGCACATAATTCAATGCAGATCAAGCGATTTGCAACTGCCCCTCGAGTCACTCAAACATTTCCTGTCTTTCTCAACCCCTCATTACACTAATATAACTCACATAGTGTTTAGTGCTCGCAATTGCTCGTGAAAAAATATTATTAATCTCACAAAGAGATACGCATAATGTTAATGCAATATTTCATTCATGGCTTTGAACATCGGATGTAATTTCGGAGCACAACTCGTCTTGAGTCTTGAATGCTCTTCATGAGGATCCAAGCTTTTCAATTCGATTCGATCAAGTCGAAGACTTTACACTAACCTATGAGGAAGTCTTTATTTGACTGATTTAACCAAATCCCCTGCACTTGACATGCGGGGTTCCTACTGTGCCTCACACTGTCCAAATTGGTCAGAGGGAGTGCCTTCATAATATGGCACTTTGTCCATTGCGACCCCTAATTCGCCACCTGCTTCCGGCCGGTGCCCTGTTTCTAGTATCCCCACCTATATATCCGACGTAGGCCTGCGTGGAACTGCTTTCCCAAGGGACTTTGGGACTGGCTGAATTGCAGGTGCTTAGCAAAAATTTCCCAACATACTGGGTCCAACGGCGCGCCTTGAAAATGCTTAAAGCTCACAGCAGATTTGAAGGCTGCGTTGAGCTTTGAGTTTTAAGTTTTGGAGCCTCCTCTTCAGATCCAGGCGTCGTTGAGCCACCATCGGAACATTGCGCTCCGTCGCCGCCGCCGCCGCGCAATGCCGCCTCCAGCCCCTCAGCGCACCCCCTCCTCCCCCCTTCTGCGTTGCCCGATGATGACGGGTTGGGTTTTTGGGGGAAGGGGGGGGGGGGGGGGGGGGGCTCCGCCATGGCCGGTGCGAGGGTCCGACCTGACAAGCCTAGATCTGGGCTCTTGAGGGTCAAACCCTTGCCATTGTTACCTCGTCTAGCGACGGCGAGGTCAAGGTCCAAACCATGGTCGGGCAGGTCCACCTCGCCTTAGGTCGAGGCCCCACCATGTCGAGCCTCACCCTGCCATGGTCAAGCTGAGGCTTGCCTCGCCGGCGATGCCTATGGCCCGATTGTAGACCGACTGGAGGTAGTAGAGGGGTGGGGAGGAAAAAAAAAAAAAAAGTAAAAAAAGGAAAAAAAAACAAAAATTATATAAAAACAAAACCCCTATATTAAAATAATTCGGCCGGTCTCCCCCCCCTCCCCCTCCCCCCTCCTTCCCCCCGATCTCCCAGCACAAAAAAAAACCCTTT
>JAGVVM010000518.1:0-85471 GCA_019149425.1 Psidium friedrichsthalianum | reverse complement strand
TTAAAGATGACCCAGAATTTAACCGAAGAGATTGATTTTTGCTTTTGAAGTTAGATCCCCACACGCTAATCCTTTCATAATGACTTCTACTTAAGGATTTGGGGATTGACAACCAATAATTTCGAATGGCCTAAAGTCGTTCCTTCGCGTTGATGATAAGTCATGAACGTTGTTGTCATCTCCGAAAGCTGTTTTGTAGCTTTCCCATGATCAGAAAAAAGAAAGAAACTGCTTTTGTAACGGCCATGGCTCTTTGAGATGTGGAGATGTTTGCTTTCTCAAAGTTCAAAGACAGTTGCGTGGCATAGAATATGTGACACGACACAGCAATTATTACGAGGATTCGAAATGTCTTTTTCGCTTTGAGTTGCTCGGGATCACGAGGTTACATGAGCCCACAATTGTTTCTCAAGCAAGGCATCAAACATGATACTAGATCCGGTGTTCATATAAGGGGATTCATTTAGGTGGTTTTATATTACTGATCTTGTCGGGTCGTTTAGTAAATGAACAGAGTGAAAAGTCACGGTACGTTGTTCTGAGATCCCATTGTATTCGAGGAGTCGAGGGTTTTGCCGGGAATTCCAGATTGAAAAAGAGGTAGATCGAAATATGGCGCGGAAAAAAACCCAAAACGAGATAGAATGGAAGACTCTTTGATGATCCTGTTTCATTAACGAACAATCGATCAACTGACGAGGAATTGTTATCAAAAACTTCTTTCCCCTCATAATGCTTATATCCCTTCATCTTTTAGCTTGAGACAGCGTGGGGGAGATTCTCCTTTTCATGCGGAAAAGGGTATTGCCAAACTAGAGAGAGATGCACAAAGTTGCCCACAGAAACATAGTTGAAATAGAAACATGGGAGGGGCATTTGAGACCGTGATGAGAAGTGCGTGCTTTGTGCTCTTTGTCAACGTTAGAAATGAGAGAGTGCATGGGGCTGTTCCAACCAAGAAGGGACAATCAATTATCCCATTCTGGGAAAAAAAAAAGCCAGGCTTTGATAGAATTCGACTCCAAAACATGGTAATCTATAATGTTAAAAATGTCATACTGGCTTTCATAGGGCCACAAGTTCTATCCTTGTTATAAGTGCATCGTTGGTCAGCTGATGTTTTGGGTTTTGCCATCTCTTACGGAGGGACTTCTTGTCTTTTGGCCCGCCGGTGGGGCTACGACGATACTCGCGCACTTACAGGAGGACAGAGTAGTTATTGATCAAGCCGAACATTTTGTAGCTGGTGTAGGGCCTTCATGAAAACCCATCAAACGGGAAACCGTAGCGGTTGCTCTTCCGATCTCTTTACTAACAAAATAAAAACAGATAGATTTCAGAAAATGGGTTGCATTTGTCATCGTTCCTTTCCGCAAAAGTTATTAGGCAACCCCAGTTTAGTAGAGATTCCAAGCTTCCTTTTGGGTATGTCCATCATTATACTCCCCGGTGATGGAGGATAGGGAAACTAAAAGGAAATGATTAATTTGAGATCTTCAGCTCAATCGAAAGACACTTTTGGAGGTGACATAAAGTTGAAATTACACGAGCAATCAAGAGCTAGCCTAGACAGACTAAAATGGCATAACCTCTTTTCAACTATGGAAAGTCGGAGGAGATACATAAGGGAAGCAAGAATATCGTCCGTAACATTCCTTTGCGAAATAGAAGAGATCTCTTCAATATTGGGGCATTACATAAGTAGCGCAAAAAAAAAAAAAAAGGACTCACAAATACTTATAAACTTGCGCATCATAAACGGCTTTCAAAACATCTCTATTTACAATAAGCAAACATCGAATACTTATGATGTTTATGAAGACAAAATATACGTTTTTGAAATGGATTATGCGTGAAGAGCTAAATAAAAGAAACTTCAATTGGGCGAGTTTCTAGTTTTATGAATCTTCAATTGGAAAAAGGAAAAATTCCAAATGAGGACGCGAAGTGTCCTTGTCTTCTCAGATAAAAAACATGAATTGGACATTATTTTAAATAAGGGCATAAAGTGACCATAATTGTGTCAAATAAGGACTTGACCTTCAAGATGGTTAAGAGCATTTTCATCATTTACTTTTCGAGATATTTTATTTATTTATTTATTTATTTTTATGTTTTTTCTTTTCCTTTCACTAGTGGTCAGCGGAGAGAGCTAGGCAAGGGCAAGCCGGCCTTGCTTACGATGGGCGAGGTGATCCTCATCCCAGGTGTGTCTCCCTTGTGGCCAGTGAGGGTCGCCCTCGCCTAGCCCTCTTCGAGCATTATATTGCTAGTGGCCATCGACAAAAAAAAAAAAAAACAGAAAAATTAAAAAATTGAAAAAAGGAAGAAAATTTAAACAAGTGAAGGACAAAAATGCCCTTTATTAGCATGAAGGTCTGCCCTTATTGACACTATCATAACTACTTTAGGCCCTTATTTGAGATAGTGAGGGCACTCCAAATTCCTATTTAAGATAATACTTACTTTAGATCCTTATTTGCGAAAAAGAAGGTACTTCTTACACTTATTTTGAAATTTTCTATTGAAAAATACATGGTTTTAGACAATCAAAAGTGAAAAAAGAACATAATAACGTACTATATTGAAAGGTATATGCGACACCCTTTAGTAGGGGATATGATAGAATTAACCATTGACTTTATACAGAAAGAAATAAAAATTTGTGAGACATATCATATTTGCGAGCTTTAACCTAAGACTAAACATGATGTCTAGATTGTTGGTGCATACCTCGAGCAGTAATCATTTGATTATAAGCAAGTCATACGTCAGCAGACATAAATCACACCACTCTTCAATAATTTATTGAGAAAAGTCGTGTCAGTGGAGGGGAAATTATGGGATCAAGATGAGGTGGGGTAAAGTGTTAAGACACATCTCTCCCACGCAGGGGCATAATATAATAAAGTGTACATTAGCTGGTTTTGGGGAGACAACCAAAAAAGAAATTATAAAAGAACTATTTTTTTTAATTTTTAAAAAAGCGAGAATATTTTCTTCTTTATCTTCCGTGGAGATGAAGAGAAAGTGGAGGGAAACGTTTATGTGCCAGAGCCAGAAGTAGAGGCAGATAACTTATGGAGTGAAATAAGAGAGCGCATGATAATCATTCTATTTTTGCCTAAAAATAAAATTTTCTATTTCTAATTTCTAGATAAGTTTTTGAGCCAAAAAACGCGTTTGATAACGACATAAAATTTTTGTTACTAGAATAAGTTCTTTTGATACCGATTGAAAATTTTTACTTCTAGAATATTATTAACACAAAATCTTCTACAAAAAATTTCTATTTCATTTTTAATTTTTTAAAATTTCTTCAAAAAATAATTTTTATTATTAGAAAATACTATTTATTTAACATTAAAAAATTATTATTTATTTTTTACTCCGACGGTGGTGGTGGTTGAGGTGGCCAGTGGAGGTCAGTGGTGGTCAGCGGCGAGGGGTGGTAGCTGTCGACAGTGTGGCGAGGGGTGGTGGGAGGCGGCGATGGGCGGTGGTTGGTGGCGGCGAACTGTGGTGGTGATGGTGGTGGTTGCCAGTGGTTGTTGTGGCGATCGATGGCCGGTGGTGGGGGTTGGCGACAATCGGTGGTGGTCAGCGGCGAGGTCGGCGAGGGGTGGCGGCCAACGGTGGTGGTGATGGCGGTCGTTATGATTGTGGTTGGTGGTGATTGCTGCGGCGGTCGATAGCTGGTGGTGGGAGTCGACGACAGTCAGCGATGGGGGGTTGGCGGAGGTAAGCGCTAGGGGGCAGTTGGCGGCGGCAGGTGGTGATCGACAAAGGGCATAGAGAGAGTGTGATGAGGATTTCGTAGGTTATTTCTTATTTTTGTTTTTGGAATAGGGAAGTTACAACATTTAACTTCTCATTTTTTTTTCAAATCTATTTCTAGAACAAAAATTTATTCCGAAAACAGAAAAATAGAATTGTATTATCAAACGAATTTCTATTCAAAATCTATTCCAAAAACAGGATTGAAATAGAAATAGGAAAATAAAATGGTTACATGTGCGCGACTGAATTTTCAATTGATCCTCATTGCCACACAAGAGCAATATACTGATAAAAAAAAAATGCTGCTTTTGTTTTGCAAGACCGAAGGTACTATTGGTACATTTGTCAGCAGCTGAGAATGGATCGGTGGGTTGTGCTGATCTCATAATACGGGGAAAGAGAAGAAGGGAAGAATTATCAGAAATTCAGGTGATTTGGGTAATTATTGAGGTATTATATATGGCAATCTGAACAAAATTGTTCCTATGAAAAAAACAAGAAATGCATGTATCCGCTGCTTGTGGGTCTCTGTCATCCCAGAGAAGTTATCGCTGATGGTTTAGGACAGCGAGGTTTTTCGATTCTTCTGTATAACCCCAAAAAATAAAGGGAAAAAAAAAATAGTGCATTGGCCCCCAAAAAGGAAAAAAGGGCAAGGGTTCTTATATATAGTTCACTCTGTGGGCGTCTCGCCATCTGGATCACCAATCAATCTTTACTTCAGTTTACTTTGTGGAGAGAGGGAGAGAGTTGGTTTTGCGTTGCCTTTCGTTACGATCAGTGGCTGCACGGGGACACCCAGAAGGTGAGGATTCTCTCTGAATTTCTTGTGAAATTCATATGAATATAGCATATCAGTGACGTGATTACATGAATTTTCGTTGATATCCATCTGGGACAATGTTTTTCCCCCCCTCTGCCACCCTCATGTGCCTCCTCTGTAAGCCTGTCGGTTTGTTCTTTCTTTTCTACGTATAAAAAAGATTTCTTTTGGCCAATTCGTTCTGGATGAAATAACTTTTTGTTTATCTGTCTGCAAATTGGTAGATTGCATGTGATTCTTCTCGATCGTTTTTGCTGGGTTTGGCGTTTTATTGTCAATGTCTTAGAGGAGGGTTCTGATTGACTTTCTGTAGTCAGGGTACTGGGCACATTTTGTGTCTGCAGTAGAACTAAAGCCTGGTTGTTGATGGATGAACCGGTGGCTTTGCTCTTGATCTCTTTACAAGTACCCATCACCAAGTTGTTCACGAAAACATTTTCTTTTTTGTGCTTTTGTTTTATTTAATTCCATGGCGGCTAACTGCTTTGAATTTTGGCTATAGAAATGGAAAAACCATCTGTGGTGGATTTAATTTTGACTTTTGGCTTCAGATAACTGCTGTTTGGATTATGAGTATGCTTGTGGTTTAAGGATTCAGACATTTGTCGTGCTTAATTGATCATACAGTGCAGCAATGCTTCAATTTGTTGTCTTTCGTACATTTATGCCTGTGAGGCATAAACGTTGCTGAGTTTTTCTGTGTGCTGTCTTTCATTTCCAGGCTATTTCAAGATCTATGAAACATGTGGTTGATTAGTTTATACCATCGTGTTCAAATATTTCTTGTTGGCCGTTGCCACCTGTCAGTATTTGTTGTTTCGAGTTAGCTTATTTGTGAAGATCTTCTTGTTGTTTCTCTTGCATTTCATCTTTCTTTATCATCTAAGTACTGGTTTTCGTGTAATTGGACTTGCATATAGAATGGCTCTCTCTGGGGTGGTTCATAAAGATAGGGGAGAATTGAGGATCCATGAAAGTTTGGATGAGCTGAGCACCGACTTGGCAGACTACATTGCTGAATTATCTGAGGCATCGGTGAAAGAGCGAGGTGTTTTCTCAATCGCCTTATCTGGTGGTTCTCTCATTGGCTTAATGGGGTATTAATGCTTGCATTCCCTTTACTTGCTTTGTAAGATGGACAGTTTCAGCTCTCTATTTAGCTTTTTTCTCTCGTTGCAGGAAGCTCTGCGAAGCACCTTACAATAGGACAGTGGATTGGGCAAAATGGTATATTTTCTGGGCTGATGAGCGTGTGGTAGCAAAGAACCACACTGATAGCAACTATAAGTTAGCGAAGGACGGCCTCTTGTCCAAAGTATGCATCTTTTTTAGACTCATTATGTATTGTCCATCAAAATATGTCCCTTTTAGTCGGCATTTGTTGTGGCAGTGATGGAGAATGCGTTAGGTTAGTCTTCGTTTGGCAACTAACTACTATACATTCCCAAGCCCTTCCTGACTTGGGAAATCACATCTTTCCTTGGCGTGTAGATAAGCCTCCTTTTTTGCATAGCTCCTCCCACTGATGTCTGCATTTATTATTTGGACCGATTCCACAATGATATTCGAGACTCTTGATGTAGCTGGAAGGTCACTACGCATTCTCCGTAGATGCTCAGTTTTGTATTCTTGTTGAATGCTTTATTATCATTTGTTCACCAGATAGACTTCTTCATTGAGCTGTTCCTGGCTGTATGGACCCAAAATTGACGATAACAGGGCAGTAAAGACTGATTATAGAGCTTAAGCATCAAGCATTAGCTCTTCATTTTCTTGTTTCAGGAAAAATTCCTTCTCTTGTATATCTTCCGAATCTGGGCCTTTCACCAAGTGCATGAGCCTTTTCATTGGAAGAGTTGTTCCCCAGCCTTTAGTTTATCTTGTGTTTCAGTTAATAGGCCAACACGAAGATCCTAGCATGTATTGCACATCTTCTGGCATTTGTATCTGACTATGTTTTGTTTCACCCTGTTCTCGGGGGAGTTTCAGGGTTGTCCTTTTAGTTTCTTTCCTAAGTGCTTAATCCCTTTTTTGGTAGATTGACAAATATGTGCAAGTCTCCAGTGCGTTCCACTCTACCTAATTTACATTATCTTCTTAACCATTCTGAAGGAAGTATTTTCCATGTCAGCAGATCATTATTGAATCACCATAAACTAAGACAGCAACAAACTTGTTTCCACCTACTTCGATCTATAGCTTGTGATATGTAGTGATTGTCCAATATATGCGAATTTAACTCTTAACTGTTCCCATTAGTGCTACTTCTAAGACGTTACGAATGTGTGGCGTCTTTTGCTCCTCAATTCCTTGTGTGATTCTAAATTTGTGGTTTTGTTAGCATATCACATGCAGGGAAGTTATAGGGAGAACTATGGACTTTTCAAATTAAATGTCCTCATCAAAATTCGTACATCTGATAGAGATGATAACATAGTATGTTCAATTCCATTGATAACTAGCTACTACGCTGGACATTTTCCATTCTTGTCTGCAGTTTTTCCATCTTTCCTCTTCCAGTCTTCAATGTGCCCTAACAGATGCAAAACATATATTTAGTGACAAAAAAGACGACTTTAGAGGGAGAAGTTATATAGCAATCATGAATCTGCATCAACTTTTGCATATTGCGTATTTGGCTTCAAATTTTGGTGTTTGTTGACCGTTCCACTTTTATGAGTTGACCAAATATAACATGCACCTAAAACAGAAATTCAACAAAACGATGGCACGAGTAAATTCATTCTATATTAGCTTGCCTTAGTTCTCCTTTATCTTGCTTGAAACATCTATCCATTCCTTTATGCTAAGATTCATCAAAACTTGTGACATGGTGCAGCAACTTGGCTGCCTTTTGATGCCATTAATTACCTTATATATTAGCTAGCTGCCTGTCTTGTAATGATTTAGTATTATAATTTTTTTTTTGGTGTGCAAAAGTTACCATTATTTGAAAAATTTGTTGGAACGGGCCAATTTAACTAGCAATCAAATCACTAATTATAATTATTTTGTGTGAGCTTCTAATAGCCTGAAAATCACAGGGAATTAGTTTTATTTTCCTGTTCATTTTGGGCTTTTTGGCACATGGAGTATCTTGGTAGTTTGAACATTGTTGTCATTACGGTATGGCTAGGAAGGACTGATAGGCATCAGATAAACATGGACTGATAAGCATCACATGCACATGTCGTTCAAGCAGCAAAGTTTCCTCATGCTAGTTAAACTCATTCAGCATAGGATTCATACATCGCTTTCTCGATTTCATCTTTTCTATACTTTGGCAGGTTCCCATTATCCCGAGTCATGTCCACTCCATCAATGATGCGGTTTCTGCAGAGGAGGCTGCAAGTGAGTACGAGTTTGTGATCAGGCAACTAGTGAAAACTCGCATGGTCAGTGTCTCCGAGGTTAGCGACTGTCCCAAGTTTGACCTCATCCTCCTAGGGATGGGTCCTGATGGACATGTTGCCTCACTATTCCCTAACCATGCAGTGCTGAACGAGAAAAGTGAGTGGGTGACCTTCTTGACTGATTCGCCGAAGCCTCCACCAGAGAGGATCACGTTCACATTACCAGCCATCAACTCTGCTTCCAACGTGGCAGTGGTTGTGGCTGGTGAAGCCAAGTCAGAGGCCGTGCACTTGGCAATCGACGACGTGGAACCTGATTGCCCGAAACTGCCCGCTAGAATGGTTCAGCCGATGACGGGGAAGTTAGTGTGGTTTTTGGACAAGGGGGCTGCCTCGAAGCTCGACGGTGATCAATTCTACAAGTCATGATGTCTATGTTTCGTGCGCTGTGGAGGGATGGGACACCTGTGGATTTTGTTTATGCTCCGCCCTTTTCACATTTAGAAAGTGAAAAAAACGTTCGAACTATAGATCTGGTCCAGTTCTCCATTTTTGAATTGTCGTCCTCTTTGTCGGATGGATTGGTGGAGAACTATGGTTAATCCCTTTTATAAGAAGCCCGTTATTTTACTAGCGATCTTGATATTTGGACAATGAGAAAAATGCTTGAAAAGCTCCAACAGTAACAAACAGTTTGACATATGTCTCTTCTATGCCTATTTACACCAGTGAATTTGCAATAATCAACTTCCGTTCGCAAATGGCTTTCACCAGATATACCAGTTTCAACTGAAAAAGGGAAATAAAGTTTTACGCCGTGCCTACACTTAGCACTGTGAATTTGAAAAAGGCAAGAAGCAAATGGAGGAATTTTTTGAAGGGAACAAGGAAAAATGAATAAGATCGCCACTTTACAGGGAAGATAATGCTGGCTAGTTGAAAACAAAAATGATCATCACGAATGTTGGGATTAGCTTGCAAGCTGTATCGTCCGAAACTCCCTCTCTGTTACTGATCTAATGCCATTAATATCAGGTGACGCCTCTTCTTCCTCATCATCTCTAGGAGGGAAGCCGCGTGTTCGTGTGACTGCCCATTGATCGATGACTCCGCAGTCAATGGCATAGTTGATTGAGTGCTCTAAGTAGTCTCTGTCTGTGTGGAGGTCAGGTTGAACTGTCAGCATCCTCATGAGACCTTCAAACATGGGCAAAAGAGAACTGGGTAAAGCAGAGTGTCATTTCATCATGCCGACAATGCAGAGCTTGGTAAGAAAAGTTTCGTTTCCATGATGTTGACAATGCGAGATGCAGCAGATCACAGCGGTAATATCCAGGAGAAAAGAAGCGATCCGTTGTAAACTGATCAGAATTGCCTTTTCAAGCATCAAACTTGTTTTATTCAATGAACTCACTCTCTCTGGGGCTTCAACAAATAAGCTGTTGCTCATCAAATTTGGATATAGGATGTTTGGAGGAATGGTCAAAGTAAGTGAGAGAGATTCAAGAACTTGAACAATGATGAGGAGCAATGACGACTGATGATGATACATGATCATGAGAAAGGGAAAGAGCGCCCGTCAAATGAGAATACTCTAATAGTGTCAATGAATAAGGTTAATGCATAGTGAAATTTAGAGTAAGAAGCTAAAAACTGATCAAATTATATATATGGAGTAATGAAATATCTTAACAAGTATGGGTATACTATGGTTGTGATAAACTGAAAAAAAGATAAAAGCACAAATTGTGGCACTATGAGGTCTGATTAGCTATTTGGCCCCAATATGAGACACTGCATGAAAAGAGCGGCATATCATCTGCAATAGGGATAAGTACACTGCAAGTGCCATAACTTTTGTACGGCGCTTACTTGAGCGCTACAACTTTTTTTTCATTTACTTGAGTGTCATAACTCTTAAAAATCGACTATTTAAGTGCCATCGCTTACGTGGCGGCTGGAAAAGCTGACGTGGACGCCGGAAAAAGTTGACGTGGCAGCCGGAAAAGCTGAAGTGGCACTCAAGTGAACGATTTTTAAAATTTATGGCACTCAAGTGAGCGAAAAAAAGTTATGGCATTCAAGTGAGCATCGTACAAAAGTTATGGCACTTGCAGTGAACTTAATCCTTTGCAATATGTGCTTCATCTCTCTAGCCTCACTATAATCAGACATTTGAAAGAGCACTGAACAAGCAGAAGAAACATGATTGTGAGACATTGAGAGATCAGCCCCAGATATGCCAGCAGCACATGAAAAATGATATATGGTACCAACATTTTCTTTGGGCAATCCTGAAGCAACAATCTTTTCAATCATGAAGTATCCCGAAGGAACATTCCTATGCAAGGCCATTCACAAAAAACTAAATACTCAAAAAGAGCAAGTGGAACTTTTCTCTCGGTGTAACAAACAGGCCCAATTATGGTAGATATGAGTATTGCACCTTAACAACTTCATACCTGCAACAATGCCATCCCCAGACGCCGACATATCACGAGAGAAGGGGCTGATGGGAGGGTCCTCCATCCCATGGACAGCACCATTGTGCTCCTTTGTGTAGTAGTGAATCTTGGAAGTTCCATTCGTCACAAACAAGACCTTAAGATTCTCGTGCCAGAGAGGTGCATTATGTCTGGTTCATAATGATAAAATTAGATTTCGAGTTATTTTTGGTGTCAAATTCCTCAGCGGCATGATCCCACATAAAACTCAAGTTCCTGCTTGGTGACCTCAATAAAATCTGCTAGCTCCCAAACTTGCCAATGAACATTTTGGTTTCCTCATCAGAATGCCATAGAGGCAAAGGAAGATTGACATCATAAAATATAAGCCCTCCGAGTCTCTTTGAGATGTTGATGGCTTGCAGTGCCGTTGATCTCATGTTATGCTCAAGCAATGAATGCGTGTGATATATAGCATCTTTGCCTGCATCAAATTCCATAATATGTCAAAGGACATCAGGGATACATGACATAAAGAAGAATCAATTATTCAACGATAGAATAAGCAACAATGCGAGCATAAGGAAGTCATGATGTCCATTCTTATTATTGCTCATTTCCATTAGACAGGTCACTGAATTTCGTTATTTTTTAGAGATCCACAAGCCATTGAACCAAAACACTTATATATCAGTACTACCAGCAGAAAGATACATGCTTAAGCCCTAAGTTTAGTAAAGATGTTAAACAATAAATTTTCCCTCTACAGCTTAGTAATGTATATCACTCTGGACCTCTGGTTTTAATATTCTCAAGGGCTTTCTCAAAGCAGCAGGATAGATTACCTCCTTCAGCACATCAACATTGATGTCAGACTTCAATAAAGAATCTTCTGCACAAGGTCGAGCAGAAGTCATTCTCAACGGCCCCTTTTACCAATCTTCATCAATGATACAGCTGATTGCCTCTTGCTATCAATGCGAAGACATCGGGTTTGCACATTGTTCATATTCAAATAATAAAGCATGGCTTGGCCATAGTCATCATCCCCAAGTTTACCCATTAAAGCAACCTTACCTCCCAAGCTTGCAAGGGCAATAGCCACACTTCCAGCTGAGCCCCCCGGAGCCCTTACATATTTCTCTGGTGCCCACAAGGCATCTCCCATCCTTTTGTGAATTTCATAATCTACAAGCCTGTTAGCTGGCCTTCCTGATGGTACAAAGCATGCTGCGCAGCTCCAAAGCAACAAATAAGAGGAGGCCAGCCATAAGTAGAGCTAATATCCTCTCCCTCGTCCTTTCCCAGATCCAGGTCCTCCTCGTTCTCTTGATCTGAAATTGCAAATAATGTGGAGTCCTCACTATCCAACAATTCTGTTTCACTAGTTTTGTCCTCAGCAACCTCCAGAGCACTCTTTCTCCGCCTCCTCACCTTCTTGGTTTTCTCTTCCTTAGTCGTTGTAAGAGAGGATGCAGCTGCAAAATATTCAAATCAGATGCATGCCTCCTGGCCCTAGATATCAGAAATGACCAAGGCTTAAGCCAAGCACCAAACTAGCTGTAAAGTCTTAGGCACTACCTTTCTTACGAGTCCTTCGTTGTTTCTTGTTGGAATCTTCCAGTCCTTCAGATATGGTCATTTCTTCCTCACTAGAAATCAATTCAGAGGACTCCTCTGGGATATCTACGACAGCTTTCTTTCTAGTACGAGTAGTAGCTTGCTTAGAAATTTTTGATGTCCTCTTTTTAGTAACAGCCTTATTTTCAATTTGCTCTGCAGCTGAAGGCTCCACAAGTTTTGTTTTAGACACAGCTGCAAGAGCCCATTTGTTTTGTGATTTAACTTCTTGACAGAGCACCAAGATCTGGGTCGAATAGACAGGGAAATTCTTATGCCATCTGCAATTGCAGAGTTCATGCCTCAGAAAAACAAATCATAACTGACAAGTTCATAACTATACTGGTGGAGCGACCCAAAATGAACCTCATATAAACTTAGGCAAAAGCAAATAAATTTCTGATTGAGGTGATGCTCCTTGCGAAAAAACGTTAATGGGGCTGGGTCATCTCACCTATAGTATGACATCATATTGATCATTTCACCCTTAGTTGCTGAAAGACTTTGACCGTCATTTTCTTCTCGCACACAATAATCAATCCAAAACCCACGTTAATGGTTTCAAGCCTTCATTTTTTAAAACGACAATGCATTCCCATCCCAAAACAAAGGGAAGGCAAGAAAAACAAAGAACCACTGGAGTTTGGAAACAAGGCTGCAGAACCAACTGCAAAAAACACAGCCAACCATTGAATCGAACTCCGAACAGCTGCCGCAGTTCTCTGACAACTATATGTCTTAAAAGATAGCGAGTTTTCAATATCAGTCAAAGTGGGTCACCCAGCATCAGAATCAAAACACGAGCAAGACATGTTCTTCCCGCTGAATTATGAGCAACCAAGCAGAACCCACTTCTAAAATTCAACAATAAGATTGACTAGTCTCACCTCGAATGCCCGTTCAGACAAAATTTTCAAAACAAAACAATCATTGGAGAAGCGCACGAGCAAAATGAGAAGTCGACCGCGAGTAATCAAATGCACCCACGAAAAGTACATGAGTGGTTTCAAATCACAAAAGAAAGCTCAAAGTGAGCAGGAACTGGAAGCAAGTAAAGGGGATATCTTTTCACTCAAAGGCAGAGGAGGAAATCAGATGAGCCAGAGAGAGAAACGAACCTGGGCGAGGACGACAGGTGAGTGAAGGAGAGAGAGGCCATCCTTGACATCGAATGGTGAACTGGAACGCACGAATCGACTGCGGAGTAGGGAGCAGACGGAGGCAGAGAGAGAGAGACTTTGGTTGAGGGGGTTTATCTTCCAGCACCTGCTCGGGTTTAAGAAGCGAGGGCGTTTACAGTTAATCAGCAGGAGGGAGGTTCTTTTATTACCGTCAATTCTTCTTATTCTTTTTTTTTATTTTTCTTTTTTCACTGGTGGATTGCTGCTTTTAAGTTTTTACTCTTCCCTTTTTTTTTTTTTCCCTTGGTTACCTTTTAGTTTTAGCTAAGGAAAAGGGCAACTCGTGGCCAAGAATTTTCATCTGCACCACCGATGGGGCCGCAGAGGTGGAGGCAAGACATTTCGGGCATAAATACATTACAAGTGCAAAAACTTGTGTACAATGCCCACTTTAATACCAAAACTTTCAAAACGATTACTTAAATATAAAAAATTTTGAAAAACGATCACTTCAGTACCAATAAGAGACATTAAAGAGAAGATGAGATCATTTTCAATGCAAGGGTACACAAAATTTTCGATTTCAAAATATGATATCTTTCTATCATATGCTTTGACCAAACGTGCAACATATCCTTACAATGTTCACCGTCAAACATGATCACTTCATTTACAAATTGCAGTGTGCCATTTGCTTGTTTTAGCGAAGGTTTTTGCTTTTTGAAGCCCTTCGGACGATGTTTTGACTGTTTTGATTTGACAAAAAAACCATACCAAAGTAAGTTTATAGGCTATACGAAAATCCGGCATCGACATGCCCAACAATCAAAATGTGGGTCGGCATTCTAGCCTTTCGTCTCCTTTCAAGACCTATTCATTTTCATCTACCATAAGCATTAATAATGCAGCATTCAGATGGAGGTAGGGAAAATCAATTTGCAGATCATTACAGACTGATAAGATGATGTCTATGGATATGAGGACTCACATTTATCCAAAGATTTGGACCAAAATGACTCCTCATTACCAGTTCAGACCCTGAAAGTATGCGAATCCCCGATAGAACAATGTCTAGGCATGGAGCACGAGCAAGATTCCGGATGTGCACGGATGTAAATGCATTTCTTGGAATAAGATGACTCTTCAGTCCTAGATCAAGAACGAAAATCATATAGATCATGCAGCTTCCATTACATTTGCCCTGATTATAGGCTCATAATGGCTCGTCATTTAATCAACCAGAACCAACTTATTCAAGCAAATTCATTGATCAGCAAGGAAGTATACAAAATTACAAAAGATGAAACCAGCAGTAAGCGCAGAATTATTAGCACCTCTCGCACAATGAACGGTGAAAATGTGTCATGCTAAGGCTCACTTCTGCTGGAATAAACGAATATTAAAGCATGTCCTCGGAAAGCTCATACACCATCCTAACAAAATAACCCAACATACCACCCCAACAAATGAATTCCCAAATTCACATGAGTATTTGAGACTACATGATGCTGTTCGAAAATAGCAAAAACCAAAATGTCTAACGACTCACAATAGGAAAAATTCCCTCTCAACAGTCTTGGTGACTTCTATCCAAATCTGAATCCAATATATATAAACACTTTCTCTGAACCATTGTTACATGACTTGAAAAATTGTTACAAAAATTTCATTTTAAAGGAGAGGTAGTGCAAAAAGCAGACTTGTTCACTTCTTACGGAAATATAAGAAGCCAACAATCACTGAGATGCCAACAACAGCAACAGGAGCAGCCCAGTATTGTTTTGTCAGGACCATAAGCTTCTGGGAATAGTCTGTTCCTTCACTCTTGGAGAATACTTCGAGCTCCGGGATGGCTTGGGAAGATGTGTCAAGCTCACCAATGCAAAATGTCTGCAACAGCTCCCTTGCTTCTTCGCTATGGCCAGCATCTTCAAACTCATCAGTAGCATCTTTTCCTTTATTAAGGAAAAAGGAAGGATATGGTCACATGATAGATTCTAACAATACCACGAGATTTACCTTAAATGGATTGTACTCAACGAGATCAAACTTCATTAAGTACCATCAACAAGGTGAAGTATATTACCAGTTGTCTCAAGGATAACATCATCCCCACCAGGATGCTCATCCATGTATGATGACACATCATAGACCTGTGCAGAAGAAACACAATTAGTTAGAGCATAGACATGCACATGCCATAGTAACTCTTATTTGTTCCTTAATTTCTTTCTGGTACTCGCGTTAATCAGTGCTATCTTTCTCTCCAAATATTTTGCACAACACCGTTGTTTTGGAAGTGGCAAGAGGGAAACGATGCCAAAAATAGCATTCCATCTAAAATAGCATTGACCCCTGCCATAGAG
Organism: Psidium friedrichsthalianum; assembly: GCA_019149425.1. Taxonomy (NCBI): domain Eukaryota; kingdom Viridiplantae; phylum Streptophyta; class Magnoliopsida; order Myrtales; family Myrtaceae; genus Psidium; species Psidium friedrichsthalianum. The sequence continues at coordinate 69,964 of JAGVVM010000518.1, read as the reverse complement.
TTCTCGAGTTACAAGACTTATATCAATTAAAAACTCACAACCACTTTTTGTTCAGTCCATGAATTCCACATACTAACGTTCAAAGAATACAAATTTATTAGTATTAACAAAATCCAATTGGAGGATTAAACCGTTATTACACACAAGTGATCACCATATAAAAGTGGTTTCCTTGTCCCCTTTCTCCACTTCTGTCAGTCTCTCTTCCCCGATCCAGATACAACCATCTACTCTCCCTCCCTCCCTCCCTCCCTCCTTCACACACATACTCCTTGTCCTCACCTAAAATTTATAAGCAATAGCATTTATCAGTATAAAGCCCCCTAGAATCTTGTATTGCAAGCAACGAATTTATCAATAAAACTCCATAATCGAACATCAAAGCTGTGCTCCAACTCAGAGAATGTATCATTTCTTTGGTTAAATGGTACACAGCCAAGTCCTTAAAAACAAAAGATATTCGGAAGGGTGTAGCTAGAACTTCATGATTTTCCCTTACATGTCTTCTCTCCAAAATCAACCAGAGAGTAGCATTTTCATTACCAACTCACTGAAAGTAAGCCATAGCATTTCAGAAGTTCCCTTTTACTTCACATCACCCAAGCCAATGCCAAGCAGCTAGCTTTGACATTGCTATGAACGACGAGGAATTTTTAAGCCCGAAAGAAGACAACACCTTGTTTTATATTTTTCCTTTTTAACTGCTACGAAGAAAAAAACCTAAGAAACAACTCCAACTAAAGAAGCCAAAAAGGTTGAAGGGGTCCCATACATTGTTCGCTGGTGCATACCATCACTCTGTAGCAGATATCTATGTCTGTCCTTTGTCAAGAATAAAACTCCTCAATTACAGCTAGAGATTAAACTTACTCAAAAGCTAACTTCAACTCGACCTCAGGATCTAAGGAGCAGCATCTTGAACCCAAAACCATGAACACTACATATAACATTGTGTAGCCCAAATGATTCACAAAATCGTAATCCAATTCCCCAATGTGTTATAACCAAATTTGACCCCTTCAGTGACAGTTAATTGATTCTTAGCTAGCCTACAAACAGTAGCAAAACTCATGAACTTGATGATCTCAAATTGCTGCCAAAGTCACAAGCGCACATGAGCAACATCAGTTACTCAAGATGACCGAAATTTTGAAACTGAGGATTGCATAAATCCATCAAATAACATGCTACTGTGTAGGGATCATAATATTCTTAGTAAATCCCTCTCCATTTTTCCTCGAATATAACTATGGGTAGCTGCCCTCCCTTTTTTTTCAGAAAGATTTTTATTTTTGATAGGAAGGACAAAGGGACTTCTTTTGGCTCATCTTCCTAATAACATTCATTACCAGAATTCGTTCTTTCAAGTATTTATTGAAAAGTGCTTCGAGTTCGATCAATTTATAGCCACTATAACGAAATTGGATTGCTTCAGGCTACTGAACTTAGGAAAAATGGATCAGCAACCAAAAGGGCGTTTAGACATAAAAACTTCCAATCACAGAACATATGAACAGGACATTGACTCCACTAAACAATCAAATATGAGCACCACAGCCTACGCTAGAACAGGGGACACAAACACAAGTAACAAGCCAAAATCATATCGAACAGAAACAAAGGCGGGGAAACAAAATCTGGGTTATAGCCCAAAATCCCAGAAGAAGAAGAAGGACGGAGAAAGAGACGACCTTGCCGTCGATGACAATCCAGCAGTCTTCTTTGGTGTTGTGCTGCGATGCTTCTTGCATCGAGTACATCTTCGTGATGGTCGGCATTTGGCCACCGCCGACGACGGCTCCTCCGGTGCCCGGTCAACCAGACGACGGCAGCTGGAATTCTTTCGGAGGCGCAGACTATTCTGGGATCAACTTCCGCCTCCTCTGACATATATTTTCATCCTCGTCCTTTTCTGGAATGGATAGATCATTGGGCTTGAGCCCTGAACTTGAGCTTGGTTCTAATTCTACCACCTTAATTTTGGGCTACACGCCTGAAAACGAACTCCACCAACTGCTACAGAAAAGGAAGCTATTGAACTAATCCAATATTTTGACCAAAAAAAAAAAACTAATCCAATGTTTTTTCGACCAAAAAAAAACCCAATACAATATACTATTAAAAAATTAATCCAATATTTTGACAAAAAATTAATCCAATATACTATTTAACAAAAAATAATAATAATCCAATATACTCATTTTCGGGCAAAATCAATATCGAACTCTTTTCCTTATGTACAACTCTTGTCTCAATCACATGCTTTATATTATTTCGCTTAACGTCTCCATGCTCAAATCAGTTTTCACATGAAAGAAGGGTGTTAAATTTTTAAAATTATACATGACGTATTATAAAATGTTTAATTTCTAGAACAAACGGTTGCGTGTTCAATTTGAATACGATAAAGGTGAACATGCATTATGAAATTACTTTTCTGCACATCACAACTGGATAATGCCAATGATCGTAACACTATCATGGGCATCATCTAGTTGCAAATCCGAGGAGGAAATCGAACCCGAAATCTTATGTTTTTGGATTAACCAATTACCTTGATATGTTTTCGAAATCTTATCGTTGTTAAGCTGCGAATTCCCAACTGCCTTGCCAACTTTGACAACCTCTAAAGAACGAGAAGGTTTGACTTAGAGGGCAACCAGCGATTTTCTAAAGCATTCGCCTTAATGATATGGATTAGAATTTAGAAAGCCAATCAAGAACATCTCAAAAGATAATGATATCTAGGGATAGTTTCTTGAGTTTATGTAACATCCATAAATTAAGAGTTAAATATCTCTGGCCCAATATCCAAAAAAGGGAGAATTTCAAAAAAATGCCCCAAGTGTGCTCATTTTTTAAAATAAGGATTTGAAGTGGATTTTGTTTCAAATAAAAGTTTGAAGTACCATCATTGCCTCAAAGAATGGCTTGAAGTAGCTATGATTATTTCAAATAAAAGTCTGATCTCACGACTGGTCAAATTTTTTGACCAATCAAGGGAAATTTTTTCAAAATTTAATTTAATTTAATTTTTCTTTAAATTAAAATTTTAAAAAATGAAAATAAAAAAGTCAAAAAAAGGGGAAAAAATCAGGTGGGAGGTCCACCTCCCACTTGTGGCCTCAACCACACAGCCGATGGGGCGGTGACGATGGCCATCGGGGTTGCCGGTGCCTTGGCGAGGGTCGACGACCACATCGACCAAATGCAACCCTCACCCAAGTCTGGTTGAGGGTAGCGGCTATTAGCCGGAACTAGGGTAGACGGTAGCCATTAGTCGAGACCAGGGTAGACAACGCCCTTCGACCCACCCTGGTTCTGGTCGATGGTCGCGGCCCTAGGTTGGACTCGGGTGAAGGCCGCCGACCCTCTCCCAGATGAGGCGAGGCTGGTCAGTGGGGTCGCTGCCCTCGCCACGGCGCTGGTGACCTTGATGGCTATAGCCGCCGCCTGAAAAGCCTCCAACTATTGCATTTGTGGCAATTATATCTCAAGGATAGGTTTCAGTTATAGCTGATCCTATGGACTTCATTTATCTAAATAAGGGAACAAGATAAATGAACACGTCTTGCCATTAAATAAAATTGAAAGTACAACAAAATGCCCATACATGTAACGGTTACATGGTTGCTTTAGGGCATGCCCCTAACATTATCTATAACAAGGATGTGGTGTTTAGAGAATTTATGATAAATCAGATTATTACATAGGCTCCTAAAGAACCACAGACCATTACGTTAAATGTGGTTTGCAAGGAAAGATAGGGGCTATACAAGCTAAAATAGAAAATTCAAATTGTGAAAGTTGATGAGCCTGATGTAGAGGATGATATTGTAGATTCTGATACTGAGTTTGAAGTTGAAGCACCTCTTGAACTAGCCATAAAGAGGTCCACATGACAGAAAAGACCACCGGAGAGGTATACCTTATTTTCTAATAATGAAAATTGTATTATGATTTTTATAGGTAATGATCCAAATAATGTTAAGGAAACAAAAAAGCATGGAAGATACCAAACAATGGGAAAAAAACATGAAAGATGAGATTGACTCATTAGATAACATGGAGTCTAGTAAAACTACCTACAGATCGGAAGGCAATTTATTATAAATGGGTGCTCAAAAGAATATATTTGTAGATGGAGAGATAGAACAATATAAAGCCATTTGGTTATGAATGGATATTCACAGATAGAGAAAGAGTCTATTATGCTGCGATGTTTTTTGATGTTACTAAATTAAATTTCATAAGACTTGTTTTATTTATAGCAATTGCATACAATTGGGAGGTAGAACGGCTTGATATAAAAGGAACTTTCCTACATGGTGACTTGGAGGAGGAAATTTATATGAAGCAATAGGATGGGTTTGTGGTCAAAGGAAAATAAAATTTTGAGTCTTTTTGTAGCCTAAAACAATGTCCAAGAATGTGGTACTAGAAGTTTGACTCTATGCCTTGAAGCTTAGCTTTATTCTCTATGATGCTAATCATTATGTCTATGTGAAGAGATTAGATAATAATTTTGTTATTTTAACCATATATGTCGATGATATGCTACTAGTTGTGAATAGTATGAAAATAATCAACACTGTGAAAGGACTGTTGGGTTTCCCCAAGTGCGAACCATGGTAAACAATCAAAATTCAATCAAAAGCAGTGGAAGCAAATTTAAAACCATGCGCCTTATCTCTTAGGGTCCCTCATATACTTCAATCAAAAATCTAAACTATCTAAAGTGGGTCATCAAAATACCTAGAATCTAAAGCTCAATCCGACTTCGTTCGAGTGTCTTTGTTGTTCATTAAGTGTCAAACATCTAGTTCAAACACACTACTGACCATGTAGCGATGGAAGATGAAGCTTGCAAACATTCACTCCTTGGTCGTGCTACCAACCCTTGAGACGCGACGAACCAAGCTCGATCTTTGATTATGGATGACCTATGAACCTTAAGTGTTCGTGCTAGAACAATCTCACACGTTCGCAAAGAGAAGAAACACAAATTCACTTGAACAGACAACAAAGCGGGCAAGGGAACAAGAGGAAAAAGCCTCATAAAACTTGACCCCAACCCCCTAAAAATTGCCCTATTTAGGACGGTTTGGGGTAGTGGCTAGCTGGCCACCACTCCCAATTGACCAGTCAAAGGAAATGGCTAGTCTACTGCTTTTGACCATGACTTGTTTAAAGAAGATGGCCCTGCCAAGCTGTCCTGCCTTGGTGGCTACCAAACGCACCACATTATCTCGCCGTTTGTCTTGTGTGTTTTCACCTTTCTTATCTCATGCAGAGTCCTTAGATAACCAACCTTATCTTTTGACTTTTCTTAGATAAAAAATTTTATCTCTTGTCCTTTAGATGATAAACCTTATCATCTTGTGATTCGCATATATTTCACATCAGTATAACATCATGTTTAGGTCGTGCCTACATCATATGCTTATCTGTTCGTGATTAGAAATCAAAATCAAATATAATTTGATCTAATTTTAGTTTGACTATCTCAATATAGTTACCATTGTAAACACTTTTGCCATTTCATCTTCTATATAATGTCATTACGCATCGGTTATGGTGTGTGACATCCCTAGTTTGACTATTGAGCCGATAGTCCGACGTATAACAAATTAGCATAACCTCAGGGAAGCAACTATTCCTAATCAGTTTCTAAATCCCACAAGTCATGAGTGACATCTAGCAATATATCATGGCTATCCAATCAATGTGAATGTATAAGGATAAAATGAACTTGTCAACTTTGGCTACAGTGCAATTCAATCGTTCTGTCTTACCATGCCCAATTGAATGAAAGTCACTGGATATACCTGTTAAACCTATTAATTCGATCATATGCTCAAATCTATTCAACGTGCGTTCTTGCCAGATATTTCTCTACTTCAACCTTGGCCTAAGATTTTCTATTGCACAATCACAAATAGATCGCATAGGACATCAACCTTATCAAATAAGGAGATAAATCCCAAGTGTTGCATATGCCTATGACTTCATATATGAATGAATATGTCCATTAAGTACAAAGGAAGATCGACGATTTGCCAATATGCGCACTTGTGAACCATTGCACTTAATATACAAGTCAGCATCGTGCCTCAGATTTAAGGATTATTTACACACCAAAGCCAAAGTGAATTAGACATTGACTAAGCATGAAGCCTACATATTTGCTAATCGCTCATGTGTGTCACATTTAGTGAATTCAATCGAGCTTATTTGATACGAATACATGTGTTCTAACTTAGACATACAATGTCCGATAACTTATGACTTATCATCCCTATCAAGTATCTAATGCTTAATGGCAAAATTATGAACACACTAGTCTTAGCTGGATCATTGGTATCCACTTAATGATCCATTGACTAGGAACAGTTTAAAGATCAAAGACTAATTGAAGACTTATCATGCGTATTCTTGACGTCTCAAGAATAGGTTTTAGTTACAACTGATCATATGAACTTCATTTATTTAGATAAGGGGACAAGATAAATGGACACATTTTGCCATTAAATGTAATTGAAAGTACAATAAAATGCTCTTACATGTAACAGTTACATGGTTGCTTTAGAGTATACCCTAATAATCTCCCACTTGCACTAAAGTTAACCATTCTATCAATGTGTTTATCAAATACAAACTGAGATGAAGCCTTAGTGTAGGGATCCACCATGTTTTTCGATGACGCTATTTTCTGCACGACGATGCCGCCTCTTTCGACAATCTCTTTAATGAGATGGAAACATCTTTCAATATGCTTCGACTTTTTGTGAGACCTCCGTTCCTTTGCTTGAGCTATTATCCCCCTATTATAGCAAAATAATGTGATCGGTTGCTCAATCGAGGGAGCTACTTTAAGCTCTGAGATGAACTTTTTCGTCCAAGTGACTTTCTTTGTAGCTTCAAGTGCTGCCAAATATTCTACCTTAGTGGTGGAACTAGTAGTTATACTTTGTTTGAAACATTTCCAACAAACTGCACACCTCCATTGGGTGTGAACACAAACCTGTATGTTAACTTAAAGTCATCAGGATTCGATTGGAAATCAAAGTTCGTATACACTTCAACTTTATATTCTGATTCTCCATATATCAAGAGTAAATCCTTAATCCCTCACAAGTACTTAAGCATATTCTTAACTACCATCCAATGCTCTTCACCTGGATTAGATTGATATCTGCAAGTAATGCTCTTAGCATGTGCAATATTAGGTCTCGTAGATAGCATAGCATCTATTATGCTACCACTAGCGGTGGTGTAAGGTACTTTTGCCATCTGCTCTCTTTCCTAAAGGGTCTTAGGACACTATCCTTTGGAAAGACGTATTCCATTTCTAAAAGATAATAATCCTCTCTTGGAATACTATATGTTGAATTGTTTCAACATCTTGCCTATATACGTGGACTGTGAGAGGCCAATCAATCGTCTAGATTAATCTCTATAGATCTCGATACCCAATATATAGATTGCCTCTCCCAAGTCCTTCATGGAGAATTTCTATGACAAGAACATATGATATCATTGGTATGTCATTGCCAATCAAAGTATATCATCGACATATAAAACAAGAAACGCTATAGTGCTCCCTCTGAGCTTCTTATATGCACATGATTTATCCAGATTCTTGATGAAGCCAAACAATTTAATCACTTCATGAAAATGGATGTTCCAACTTCTGGAGGTTGTTTGAGTCCATAAATAGACTTCTTAAGCTCGCACATTTTGTGGCTTTCACCTTGAGACTCAAAACGTAGTAGCTATTCCATATAGATGTCTTCTTCAAGAAATCCATTTAGGAAAGCTATTTTGATGTCCATTTGGAATATCTCATAATTCAATTTGTGTAGCTATAGCAAATAAAATTCGAATAGACTTTAACATGGCCACTGACGAGAAAGTTTCATCATAATCGATTTGTTCTTTCTGACGATAACCTTTTGCTACAAGCCATGCTTTACATGTTCCAACTTGATCCTTAATATTGATCTTTCTTTTAAAGATCCATCTACAGCCAATTGGTATAATGCCATCTGGTAGGACAACCAATGTCCAAACATCGTTGGAATACATCGAGTCCATTTCGAATTTCTTAGCTTTAAACCATTTGCCAGAATTAATGTCTAACATTGCTTCCACATGGATGTTAGAATCATTTGGTTGATCACCGTTATTTACCATAAATAATGGTTGAATCTCATCAACTAAATATCCATAACGTTTAGGAGGATGAGACGTTCTCACACTCCTCCTAAGAAGTTGTGTATTAGAAGCTTCCACTGAATTAGAGATCAATGTCTGAACTTGAGTAGTCATTGCTCCATTATTCCCTTCTTGCAAGACTATTTTGTGACCTGCACCACCTTCGTAGACAAACTGATTTTCCAAAAAAGTAGCATGCCTACTGACCCAAACTCTTTTGTTAGAGTGGAAATAGAAATAATATTTAAGAATTTTTTTTTATATCCAATGAAGCGACCTTGTTCAGACCTTGCCTCCAACTTGTCTGATTTCAGTTTTGAAGACTTGGTTTCCTACTATGCTATATCTCCTAAGGTGTAGTGGGAATAGATTTGGATGGTACTTTGTTTAGTATATATGTAGCGACCTCTAGGGTGTATCCTCAAAGGGATATTGGCAAATCGGTGTAGCTCATCATAGATCACACCATATCTAACAAGGTACGATTCCTCCTTTCGGATACACTGTTATGCTCTGGAGTTGCAAGAGATGTCCACTGAGATAAAATTGTCATTTTCTTTATGATAGTCCAGGAACTTTGTACTAAGGTATTCACCTCCTTGATCATATCGAAGAGCTAACACACACTTTCCTGTCTGCTTCTCAACTTCATTTTTGAACTCCTTGAACTTTTCAAAGGATTTAAACTTATACTTCATTAGGTATAAATACCTATAACGAGAACAATCATCGATAAAGATAATGAAGTAAGAATAGCTACATCTAGCATTTTCATTAAGCAGTCCACATATATTTGTATATAACAATTCTAATATGTCCTTAGCTTGCTTACCTTAGCCCATAAAGGGTGATTTGGTTATTTTTCCTTGAAGGCAAGCTTCACAAGTTGAGCATGATTCAAAACCAGATAGATTAATATACTCATCATTACCTAACTTGTTAATCCTGCCTTCTCCAATATGACCTATTTGCAGTTTTAGACATACTTCGGAATTGGACTACTTCTAAGGCATTTACTAATGGCATTTATATCATGATGCTTATTGAGATTGGTAATCATATTACCAGACATTTCAATGGTATATAGATTGTTGGTTAACGAACTAGAGCCAACACATCTTTTATTATGAAAAATGGAATATTCATTATTAGCAAAAGAAAATTCATAATTTTTTCTTAATAAACAAGGCACAAATATGATGTTCCTTACAAAATTTTCATAATGCAAACAGTTTGATAATACAAAAATATGGTTAGAGGTCAAAGTCAAACGAAAAGTCCCTATAACTAAGGTAGCAATTGTTGCTTCGTTAGCAAATATGAGGACAATTTCATTTCGCCCTAGCATCCTGCTTATTTTCAGATTCTGCGATGACATACAAATATATGACATTGTAGCAAAATCTAGAACCCTTAAGTTAGATTTAGCATTAACCATAAGATTAGCCTCGATAAGCACAGACACCATACTTTCATAAGATTGGCCTTTTCACTTGACTTTCAAGCTTGTGAGGTATCTTTTGTAATTCCTTTTCCAATGTTCATCAACACCACAATGGTGACATGGCCCCTTCTTCGATCGTGCAACCGACTTCTTGAACTTCCTTTTCTTCAAAGAAATCCTATTTTTTGAAGAGAAAGTCTCAGCTAAGGCTATGACACTTGGCCTTTTGCTGTGCATTTCCTTCTCATAGACCACTAGCATTCTGTGCAACTTAGCAAGAGTTTTCTGCATATTATGTAAGTGGTAGTTCTGAACAAAACTGGAGAAGGAATCTAGTGGGGATTGGAGGATCAGATACATAGCAAGCTCATTATCCATAACGAGGTCTAATATTTCCAACTGTTCAATGTGCCAGATCATCTTGAGAACATGGTCATTCATAGAGAATCCTTATAGCATTTTCTTGCAACATAGTGCCTTAGATATCTCATAGCTTAAGGTTCAACTAATCTCAGTGAAGAATTCCTTTAGATAAAGAATAATTGGTTTGACACTATAAATGTTCTCATATTTCTTTTGAAATTCGTTATTCATTGATGCCAACATGTATGACTTAACCCTTAGGTCATCTTCTTGCCACTTCTCATAAGTGTCACGTTCCTTAGGGGTTGAACACTTACGGAGAGACAATGGCATATTCTGAGCCAGCACATATCCAAGCTTTTCTATATTAAACACTATCCTCAAGTTTCTTAGCCAATCATTGAAATTGGGGCCGATTAAATAGTTCTTGTCTAAGATTGAAGCAATAGGATTTGTAATCACCATTTTCACATAGCAATAATAAAATACCTATGCAGAAAATTTAATTGTTAGGTGTTGTCTTTCAAAGTAACTATTTCATTTTGGCTTTTAAATGAAATAGACTCCACTAAATTTATCAAATTTCACACTCCATAAATAAGCAACGATAATCTGTGTTGGGCCAGACTATTAGTGGGCAATGGAGTCCATTAGTTCATGGACTGTCTCACCTAATAGTTATTAGCATTCAACATGAATTAGATAAGTGGATCAATGTATCCAACGCATCTTGTGACGTCCAAAATTTTGACACCTACTGAATAAATAAAATTGGATTTTTGTGGAAAAAGGGACAAATTTCGTAATCGAATATTGAATTTGTTGGAGCGCCAGTCGGAAGATTTAACGCATTGTAAAATTTTTCATTCCCACCAAACCCAATCTTATCTAAATGCTCGTCACATAAATTCTAAAAATGTTCTCATTTATTGTGCCAAATGTTCACTTTGTCCTAAAAATGCATAATTCCCCTTATGCCCATCGTTTTATGAGCTAAAAGACAAAAAATTTAAAATTGATTTGACCCCTTTTTCTTTTTTATTTTTTTCCCCTCTTCACCCTCTTTCCCCCCGGTCAAACCCCCCACCAACTCTCTCTCTCTCTCTCTCTCTCTCTTCCTTCTCTTTTTTTTTTCTGCCATGTGAATATTTCCCATGATGAAAAATTTGAACCCCCGTCACTTTCACCAATCTATCTTTTCCTTTTTCCCCTTTCTTTTTGACTTTTCTTCCTCTCTGTTTCACCCTCCTCACCTGTGTAGCCAAGAACCTTTCCCTCTTCCTTCTGGTTTCAACCGGACGCCACCTGCTCCTCTATCCACCCCTCCACTAGGTCGTCACCATCGTCACTCCCTCTCCAACCATATGCCCCTGCTCTTATTATTGTTGACCAGCCTACTGCATAGCATCATCACCCCTCAGCAACTCGTCATCCATTGTCCAGCTTTTGCCAACCCGCTCCACCATTATTATCATTCCTCTAGCTCACGCGACCCCCACCCTTTCTCCTTAAGCAGTCTACTATCGCTTGGTCGAGCTTATTGATCGTCAAAGCTCGTGACCCAGTGCCTCAACTCGCGTGATCCCTTCTTCCTTCCTATTCCAACTTCACCATGCCGAGCCATTGGCCGACGCTCCATTGGCTACTTGCTCCATCATCCATTGCTCGCCACAGCCCAGTTGAGTCACCATTCCTCCTCTCACCATCACTGTTGCTCCACCTCATCACTCTCGTCATTTAGCTATCGTCTTTGTTAAAGCCATGACCAACCCTTATTTAGCCCATGAATCAACTCTGTTCAGCTCCTTTTAGCTCTGTCATGCCCTATTAAGCTGTCCATGAGTCGTCGTATCATCGCCGCCATTCGCTAGAAACCGTTGTCGCTCACCGAAGGCTGCCATCGCTTGTCGGAGTTTGCCACCACCGGCCAGATTAGTCAATGTCCATTCCTCATTGCCGACGCGTTGTGAGTTAGCCTCTAACTCTCAACTAAGATGTTGATTACGTTCGGGACTTAATTAATTAGTTAATTAGTTTAATTAAACATTTAAGTAGTCTAATTGTGGTAGGATTAGTTAGAGACTAAGTTTAGGTTAAATGGCCACAATTAAATAAGTTAGACCAAGTAGCAAAGTGGTCTGTGGCCAATTGGAAGTTCGATTATTTGTTTGACTAAAATTGTTGACCACGAGCGAGTGATTTACTGTAGCCGAGCGACCAACGAATTATTTGATTGATTGATTGAGCGGGAGTTGAAGTAACCAATAGTAACTAGTTCAGATAATCGAGTATGTTATACTATTATTGTCACTGATTGCTTGAGGCCATGATTGACGTTTGATTGCCGAATGTTTGGAGTAATTTATGTTTGACCGAATAAGGGTTTGGTTAGTTGAGTTCATATATAAAATGTGAGTTGATGGGTTGCATAATTCATGTGCATGGTCACATAATGAGTTTTAAATCTGTGCCAGTCGTATGGTCTTTCTCTGATAGTATCGTGTTGTGCTAGTCGCACGAATCTTATGGACTATCTTTGATATCGTCGTTGAAAATAAAAGGCGACACCTGGCCATGCCAGAAGACGCTACCAGACGTAGTGTTTAGTCACACCAATCATGTGTAATAAACCTTATGACTGATAATAATTCAATGGCAAGAGAAGCTTGAGATTTGCTATCATTTTATGAGATTCTGGTTGTTATCAAAATTGTGTCAATATTATTTTGGCCAAGCTTGATTGTAAGTGACTGCCTGATACTTTTGGGAGGTATTGTTGTTCAGAACACCTGAGCGAATCATCGCCTTAACCGAGCTTAGGCACTGACTCATTGAGATTTATTTCTCACCCTATTGTGGTTACTATTTTTAGGTCTGAAATGATGTAGAGGCCCATCCAATTAGGAGTTCCTATCAACCAGCCATTTTACATCGTGCACCATCTGGTTCCAAGCACGAACTGATACTTCCATCAAGAGTGACCCTTCTGAGGCCTCTGATTATGTCTTCATGTCTCCCTAGTTATAGGAATATGGTAGTCCCTTTTTGATTTCAGGTCTAAGGATTATATACATACCAAAGCTAGAGCGATTTAGATATTGACTAAGCACGAAGCCTTCATGTTTGCTAATCACTCATGTGTGTCATGTTTAATGAATTCTATTAAACTTGTCTAATACGAATACCTGTGTTTTAACTTAGACATCTAATGTCCGCTAACTTGTGACTCATCATCCCTATCAAGTATCCAATGCTTAATGACGAGATTATGAATACACTGGTCTCAACTGAATCATTGGTGTGCACTCAATGATCCATTAACCAAGAATAGTTTAAAGATTAGAGACCAATTGAAAACCTGCCACACATGTTCTCGATATCTTAAGAATAAGTTTCAGTTACAACTGATCCTATGAACTTCATTTATCTAGATAAGGAGATAAGATAAATGAACATATGTTTCTATTAAATTTAATTGAAAATACAACAAAATGCCCTTACATGTAACAGTTACATGGTTGCTTTATGGCACACCTCTAACAAGGGCTACGGGTAAAACAATATAAAATGAAAGATGTAGGCTCAACAAACTTCATCTTGGGCATGTAGATTCGGAATGGGAAGTTGTGGCTAAATCAGAAGAAATTTGTTGAAAGTGTGTTAAAAAAATTCAACATGATAGAATGTAAACTAGTGAAGATCCCATGTCCCCAAGTTCCAAGTTATCAACTATGATAGCCTGAATTCTCATAAGTGGAATATTAATTATCGGGCTCAGATTAGTGGTAAAATTGAACCTTAGGATTAATTTTGGGCACAACCATTATTTTGGCCTTGAGGAAATGTTTCACATTGGAGTTAGCTCGTGAATTGGATCGCAAAGCCCTCTTAAACCAACTTGATCCCCCATCACTATAAAAGCCTCCCACTCTCTCTCTCTCTCCCCTCTCATTTTGCTCTTCTCCTTTTTTGTGGACAACTCCCTTTTCTCTCTCTTTTCTTCCCCTCGGTGAGTCTACCGATGCTCCCTCTCATTCTCTTGGTTTGATCGGTGACTCCATGCCTCAACAATGGTAATCCTTGAGATTCATAGCTGCTTTAACTCACCCCAATCTTCCTCAACGTCTCCCATTTCTCTATTCCCATCGGCACTTATTGCGTGACCCACTTAAGTGAAAAAAATATGATCAAGCTCATTCGAAAGGCAAATTGAGCTCTTTTTCTTCGTGCGCAACCCTGAGGTAAGTGTTCATCTACCCTTACCACTAACCTTTCAATTTGTCCCTTTTTCTAGAGCGAATCATTGATTTTGGAAATGGGTATGTGGATGGCAAGATTCGATTGCATGTTAGGGAAAATGGTAACGCATGTGTAATCAATTGCTTGAGTTGACCTCTCTAGGACTTGGGTGAGCTGATTTCATGGGTTGATCATCTTGATTTTTGTCAGTTTGTGATGAATCACAATTGGAACGAAGAGGGTATTTCGGCCGTGCATATTGTGGGTATTTTGCTGCAACTTGTGAAGCCCATGTTAACTATGCTAGTTAAAATGTTACTATCTAGACTCGAGTAAATGAAATCTACGAGTTGATCATCTTGATTGGGGTCAGTTTATAGAATTGAAGTTGCACCCTATAGAGGGTGGTTCAGCCTTATGAACTAGGGGATGGACAGAAGAGATTTGGTACTTGCTTGGTATGTTTGTCGGTTGTATGGTTGCTATCAAGGCTTTGGGTAAGTTGACACTAGAGTCGGTTAATTTGATAGGTTTTCAGATGGATGCAATTTGGAATTGAAACTATATGGGAGTTTAGTGGTGAGATAGAAAACGAAGTTGGGTCATTTGAAAAGTAGTCGAATTGACAAGAAGTAAGGATTGAGTTAATGAGAGCATTGGCTGCAAGCTTTGGATGGTCTGATGAGGAAGTTTGTAGCTCGATATCAACTAGGATGGATATTTGACTAACAATAGTCTTTTCATGCTTACTTTGTAGTGGTTTCATTGCTTGTGCTAGTTTTTGTCTCTTGCGTGAATTATGCCTGAATGATTGATTAAATGGATACCTTAGTGGTGCTGCTAGATGTTTTTCATACTAAATTTTGGCTCACTCTTATTGTTGAACCCTTTTTTAGATATTTAGGTTCTCTCAGCTCAAGATATTAGCGATGGCGTCAGAGTATGGTGGATAGTATTATAGGGTAGTAGTTACTCTTTCAATCTCGCAGTGTACTTTTTTGTTTTAAAGGATTGATGTACTTGAACACCTGTTATTTATAAAAGTATGTATTTTCCCATTCTTTAATAGGTTGTGCTATATACAATATGCAGTAGTGAACCCTAAGAGGTCGTAACCCTTCAGGAGTGCCTGCCTTTTGTTTATATATGTAAGAACAGATTAAAGCATATTGTGATTGGCTTAGAAGGGATGGTGCTCTGGAACATTACATCCTCTTTTTGTATCAAAGCTAGTTAGTGGAGTGATAAGGTGCACTAGTGAATGAAGTTTTGAGTAGGCACGTACGTGTTTAAAGCTTACAAGTGCATGTGATTGTATTTCGTAGGGGATTGGTAGTAACTTAGGCTACTTGTTAGATAATAAGTTGTCTATTACTGCTTAGGCTTGATGATTTTTGTGCTTTTGGATATAATATAGTGATCGATAGTTAGATTGGACAATAAGTGGAAATGGTGATGACTTATTGATAGGCTTGAATCATTGGAGCTTAATGGTAGTACCTCCCACTGCGAGCAATTGTCCCCGTTGTTCATAAAATATTTTTTAATTAATTTTTAATATATTTATTTCTAAACGTATTTTGTCGATTATTTTAGTTGTCATTTTCAATTTAACGGCTACTAGGACTAAAACAAAGCCATGTGGCATTTTCCATCCACAAGAGTTAAGCCGGCACTACTGGTATTTCATAGTAGAAAATTTTAGGATTTAAATATAGAAAGTATAAATTTTGAGAACTCAAATATACAAAATTGACAAGTAAAAAGACATGCACGTAATTATCTCATTTATACTATTTGGTGGCTATATCTGGGATCAGATCCATAGCTGACCATCTCTTCTGTGACTGGGCCGAAGGTCTAGCGTTTCATCAAGTTTTGGAGAATTAGAAGGGCTTATGTAGCGAAAGCGCACTAATGGGCCATCTTTCTTGCTTTACACCTACCCATACCATGGGGAGATTGTCTCTTTCTGGTTTCAACGTCTTGAGAAAAGTAATATTTTTTTTCCTTCTGAAAATTGCTCAAAAATGACTTATGAAGCAATTTTTTTGCTTTAGAAGTAGAAAAACGAAGCTATGTAACGAAACGAATTTCTGCTTCAAAAGTTGAGTTACCAAACTATTTTTTGCTCCAAAAACACTTATGAAGTAGAAATTCTGCTTTAGAAGTATTACCATGCGTGCCCTAAATGACTCACAAGTCCAACTTTTTAAAGGATTGGCAATTCTAAAGTAGGCCTTTTGTGTTCAAATGAAAAAAAAATCAATCTATTCAATCTATCATATATAGTTAACAATGGACTGACTTGTTGATGATGTATCCTTGGTTACCAGACACTATGTGAACAAGCTATCTTTCTCATTGTATTGGCATGACACTTAATTTTACTTCTATGGTTGCAATGTGGCAAGAAATGAGGCAAAATTTTGCTACATAGTTGATACCGAACTAATGAACTTTACCTCTTTCATTTGTCATTGCTGGAATTATATTATATCCGTATGCTCTATTTGTTTCAAGGAAAATAATGATTTGAAATATATTTTCTTAAAAACGATGGCTTATTTTGTTTAAAATAATTAACAAATAAAGAATATTTTCCTTATTGACAACAATTTTTGTCTCCACATTTCATGAATGATGAAATTTTTTCTGTTTATTAATTTTTGTGAGGCTGATCATTTTAATGAAAATATTTATTAAGTTATTTATTTTTCGCAAAACAAATGAAGCTATAGTTTTGGTGGCACCTGAATTTTTCAGCTCAAAGGTTGCCTTTCACATTTTAAATAATTAAGGATTAGATAATTAGTTTGACTCCCAAGCAAAAAGAAAAACTTATTTATTAAATGGTTGAAACCCCCGAATCCTTCAATTAATATCGAAATTCGACCGTTCTTACGTCTATCCTTTCACGGGCCCTAACTATGCTAACAAAGGCCTAGCTAAAATCCATGTTAGAGACAAGTATATCTACTTCTAAGTAAAGGCATAAAGAAATTATATTTGCTTTTGTAAATGAGTAAATAGCGATGCTAACCAGGCACTAGCATTAGCGACTATACTTGTATTGCCTCAATGTTTTTTTTTTTTGGTGTTGAGGGGGGAGGTAAGATATGTATTAGCTAATCAAAATGTGTGATTATAAGGAGCCAAAACACAAAAACCTCGCACCAACCAAGACACCAAAGTATGTCCCAAGAAGTGCAAAGGTGTAACGGCAAGAAAAAGAGCACAAAGGTGCAACAATAACAAGGCCAAACAACGGCCAGCAAGGGGCGGCAAAAAAACCGCAAAAAACCTAGGAAAAGATAGCAGGAGAGATCCGCCAATTAGCTTGGATCTTCTTGTTGGGCGGAGTATCTTCAACTGGCTTGAGCGATAAACCTCGGTCCTTGACCAACTTGGAGAGATGGGTGCGCATGGATAAAATAGGGATGATCACGGAAGAGGGGGTTATTCCGTTCCATCCAAATAATGTAGTAGAGAGCAGCAAAAGAAAACCGACCAATGTGATCACAAAAGGATGATCGCTTGAAGGACCGACCAACCCAATTAAGGGTATCCTACCACGATCTATTCTGCCAATGCAAGTTAAACTTCGAAGCCCAAAAACGGGCAAGGGAACCCATGAAGGAGTAGCCAAAAAACAAGTGATCAATAGAGTCGGGTTTGCAGTGACAATAAGCACAGACCCCTTCAGCAATTCTATGATAATACAACAAATAAACCTGAGTGGGAAGTCTTTTGAGGGAGATCAGCCACAAGAGGAATGAATGTTTGGGAACAAGGCTTTTGTTCCACACAAAGGAGCACTAGGGAACCTTCAGGGCCTTAATACGAATATAGTCCCATGCAGAGGCGATAGAAAATTTACCAGAGGGGCCATTTAACCAAACCAGCTTGTCCCTCCTATCCACCATAAGTACGGGGAGATCCATCTAACCAATCAGCTGACGTATTGCCTCAATGTTGTTTCTAAGTATATTCAAAAATGAAAAGTATCTTAGGCAATTACTTTATCTACCTCTATAGCGTTTAAAGGGGAAAAAATAACATTTATGCTCCATTGGTTTCGTGAAAAACAACTTTTAGGAAGATATTTTTAAATTTTTCGGCATTCGGTTTACGAAAAGTAAATGAATCAAGAAAAATATTTTTCTTTCATGGAAAAAAAACACATTGAAAAATGAGTAAAATGATTTCCTCTTTTTGAGATAAGAAAAATATTTTTCCTTGTCTTTCCTTCAAAAGTAGGCAAAATGATTTTTTTTTTTTTTGGGGGAGACGATGGAAGGTAGGACTTAGCAAACACGCAAGCAGAACATTCAGTGACATGGAAGAGTCCATACCAAGACACCTAAAAGAGAGAAAAGAAAAAAGAAGGAAAACAAAGGCCAGAAATCCTCATTTGCGAGTTACTTTGGAGAACCGAGGCCATAGCTAGTGGCCTAGTGGGAATTAAATGAAGAAGAAGAGACGGGCATTTCACAGTTTCGCTGCATCGTCAGCCATTAATGACTTGTTGATCAGTTTAGAAGGGATTTCTGGAGAAATAGCTCTGGACTCTATTGTATCTCAAATCGCCCAAATGAAAAAAGATTTACAAAAATGAAAAATAGAAAATGGCTTTTTCCCCCTTTTTCGAAAGAACATGGCTTCTTGAATGGGCTTTTGTTTTACATTAATAATAACTCTCTAAGTAAAAGACCCTACAAGAGTAATTTGAGCTCATTTCGATGCGTGGGTCTCCCCAGTTCATCTTCTCAACTGGATAACCGAGAACAAAACCGAGCTCCAATCCCAGCAGTTGACACCATTAATGAGAACCCTCATTTCTGCATCCGACGACAAACCATCCAAATCAATGTTTCTTAGATGTCTCTACCCCTAATGCATCATGGCAACCACTTAGATTTGACGAGCCTTCTGGATGTGACCTCGTACCGGCCAATGGATAATTGAGTGCACAGGACATTTTGGTTTGTTTATCACATCGTTGTCCAAGCAGAAGATGTCGATTATGTCAATTCGTAATAGACTCGAAGTCATTCTCATATCAAGAATCCGCGAAAGTTTGTATTTCTTCTAACCTGAAAAAGAAAACAGAGTCCACAAAATATGGCTTTAATGTAAAGGCTGACTTCATCTAGACAATGAGTTATTGGATGACAATTTGATTAGGGTTTGGCGCACAGAACACAATCAAGTAAAGAGTAAAAACAAGAAAGAGAAAATCTAAGATATGAGATTTATTTGATTCATCCTTAAACGAAAGCTACATCTTACACGTCTCTGTTACATCACTCAAGTAGAAGCAAAAAAGAGTATATATAGAGGTAGCTATTAATCATTCTAAAGTCAAATTGCTAATAAAATATGAGTTCAAATTATAAAAGCCCTCCCGCGAACACTGTAGTAGCTATTCAAAGCGGGACACCGTGCTTTTTCCGTCGCTGAGGAATATGGACTGTACCCAACAGATTTCTAGCTCAACTTGAGCACGCTATATATTAGCAAGTTTGGGGTATATCATCATGTTGATGACATAACTGTCTCGACCTGTTTGACGGAAGAATTCCTTAAAACGAGTAGGGTTCGGACCTCAGGTTGAATACACAGAACCAAGAAATTGACTCTCTCACCCGTGTAATGAAAGACGACTCCTTTTTAAATCTCATTTGTATACTGACATATATTTAAGTTAATTTGATCTACTTTTACTTTCCTTTTTCTTTAGCAGCTAATATTGGTACTAATCAATATCATACTTTACTAAGGTATTGAAATAAATAAATGGAAGTGAGTTCTTATATTTCTTCATTTTTTCCTAAAATCATTTCATTTCATAAATTATCCAACCAAGCACTCATAAATAAAGTACATAAAGCTAAGTTTTGTCTCAAAAAGGTTATTCGGATGGATAAGATCATGTTCGGGTTGGATGGACCCGATACGGTTACAATTATGTTCAGTGCATCATGCTCTATTCTTTTTTTTCCTAGCATCAACAATAGGTTGTGCTTTCGTTCATCTATTTGTAATATGTTAGTTACACAAAAAAAAAAACATGATATAGACACGATTACTAGGCATGAATTAATACACTTGAGTTACCTAAGATCCTTTTTTATTGCAAAAAGTTTCAAAATATGTTTTACTTTCATGTATGGACATATCAACATATATAACACGTTTAGCAGCATTTTGAAGATAACTTTAAGGACCTAAAATTGGTTCTTAGACCATATAAATTTTTCTTTGATAAAAAGATCTGATAAAGTTTCAGATGGTTTTATATGAGATATTAATAGCATGTGATACATGGGCATGCAGTTTGGTTAATACCGCTCAAAGTTTAGTTAACACCCACGTATGCATGCAAATTGTCCAATCTACATACGAATAATAAGGGGCCATCCACAAAGCGGCAAACGTGGCCCCGAACTTGAAGCCTATCATATCAAAATTGATCATCAACGCCCTTAGTTAAATCCTTGAAGTTGAAGGGTAACATGGCGATATTCTTCAAAAAAGTGAACGGAAACCATACAATTAAAAACAATTAGAAGATGCTAAATTGTTAGAATCAGATCATACACGGGATTCTTAACTGAGGTGTCAATTTCATGTCTCTTAGAATTTCGTCTTTCTTTAATTTTTCATTTATAGTAGATCTTTCATTAATTTTTCTTAGTAAAGAAGCATCTTTTTATCTTCTATTTAACATCTAATGGTGGCAATTTTACCTTTTTATTCGTTTTATACGCACTTTCTTTATGTGCTTTACGTTTCTCTTAAGAAAGGGTAAGTGTATATTTGGTCCTCTAGTTTGTACTGCTCTTTCAATTGAGTCTCCACATTTTTAATTGGTTCAATTGAGTCCTTCAACTCAATTTCAATTGAAGGGACTTGGGCCCATCAATCTGTTAGCATATGCGACCTCAGCAAGGTGGTCGTTGCGGCGGCCTACAGTAGGCAAGGTAGCTGCTGTCGTGGCCTTACGAGAACTCTCTCTCGCTCTCTTTCTCCATCTCTCTCTCCTCAAGCTGGATCAGATGAGACATAAACCAAGAATTGAAGTTTAGGATTGGGGGCATTAATTAACAGGGGCGGAGTGGCTGTTTAGAATAATTCGGAACCTATGATGTCTTCAACCGCCTTTCCTTCAGGTGCGACTCCATCTCCTTCCATGCTCGGAGGAAGTTTCACTTTTCATTCTAGCAATCTAAGCAAGAAAAGGGAGAAAACGTCTGTTACTAATGATATTTATTATAAAAAAAAAAAAAAGGCAGTCTCAGCAGCCTCGTGAACATAACTTTTTTTTTTTGGGTCGAACATAATTAAGTTAGTTAGCAGAAAAAGTACTATGTTGGATAGTCAAGTTAAAGGATTAAATTTGAACAAATTAAAAGTTTAAGAACTCAAATGAATATGATCTGGCCATTAACCGTGTAGTCCTCATGTTAGTCCCTAGATCATCAGCGGTTAAAATGATCCTAGCAAAACCTCTCTTTTCATTTGTAAGTCAAAATAATCATGTAATTTTGTTTTATTTTTTCAGGAAATTTCCGCAATACTTTAAATTATGGTAGAACGGCAAAAACGTTGGCTTCTAGCACCCTATGAAATTGATACATAAGTTTGTGGTAGATTGCAACTGGGCATTTAAACAAGTGAATCATGTTCCCCACGTACTGATTGTCTGTTATATTATTTAAGATATCTATCTATAAATCAATTTTAGTATAACGTCAAATGTCTACCCCCTTGGATTCCTCCCCTTCCCCCTTTCTTTGAGAAAGGGCCGCCGTGAAGCTGTCCTTGAGGTAGAGAAAGGGATCTTTCTCTCTCTCTCCCCCACCTTCCTCTCCCTTCCTGTTTTGAAGATTCCCTTTGTGTATGTAAATAAATTTCTATAATTGATTTAGGATGTACGTGGAGATCAGTTTGGCCACCCATCTAATCGACAACCACTGAGGATGACATTAATGACTTGGCTCCACAACTTTTCCAAGATTAGATCGCTCTCTTCTTTTGATTTAAATTTAGGTCAAGATTTGATGGTTCTCTCGAACAAGATCTAGATATAGGTTTAGGAGTTAGCTACATGTATTTGATCTGTGTTCTTTCAACATATTGACATCAGTGTCTCTGCACAACGATAATGATGAGGACATTGAACCTAGATGCACACCATAAGCCTTTGCAAATAAAGTGGGAGATCTCAACGTGTACTCATCACTGAATCTGGTGATTGGCCGTTGAAATTTGATGGTGTCTGACTTGTTGTAGGGATGAGAGTGCGCTTCTAGCTACAGATCATATTTTATTATTTGTTGCTTGCTTTTACTATGTTCAACAACAATTTGGAATTTGCTAAATTTGGAAGATGTTACTTTTGAATATCATAATAACTATATATGAGTGGTATCTTTCTTTCAATAAAAAAAAATGGTCCTTTTTTGTGACCATCCGCTTAGGTGGTCGTTAGTAGCCAAATTTAGTCGTTAGTTAGTCGTGTCAAGCAGCCCTAATTACTGGCAAGGAGAACTTTTCCATCAAAAGTTGTCGGCACAGGCCGCATTATTTTATAAATGTCTGAATATATGAAGTCGGAAGCAGTTAGGGCCTCGTCTTCTTAAACATGAAATAGACATTTCTCTTCTTCATTTGCGAGAAAAGCGATGCACAACCAAGATGTGAATCTTTTCAATTAACGAGCGATTAACACATGGCACATAAACTTTTTAATGCCACCTCTCTCTTTTGTTTTCTGAGAATTCCACCATAAGTCCTGACCTTGTGTAGAAATGCAATTGAATCCTAAACATTTCAGTTGATTCAATCAAACCCCAAATCTTTAGGCGGCAATTGGTCGCCAAGATTTAAGTCAAGTCATGATATGTTTTATCCTATTTTGTGTTTTGGTAGCTATTCAAGATAGGATAAAGGGTAGGTATAGGAGGATATCACCGGGATAAATATATAAATATATATTATATATATATATATATATATATTTATACACACATCTCAAGAGAGAGGGTGGATAGACCAGATAAGATTTCTTAAAAGATAAGAGAAGAACTAAGTTTTTTCGCAAAACTACCCCCCTCTCCATCGTGTTGGATCACTTCTCTAGAGAGGGGACCGCCTCTCCGGTGGCGGTGAATGTCAAGTGTCACGCCTTGAACCCGGCGAGCCACGCGACGTCCCTACCTTGGACGATCGATTGGTCAAACAATACAACGCGACAACCCAAGATACTTGTCACCAACCAATTGATTCTCAGAATTCCTACGCTAGCGGAAATGAACCCACCCGTACATACATAGAATGGAGAATAGAGAAGAGAGACATCATGCTTCACATCAAACCATTTTTATACATTTTTATCACCAAATTACAATATACAAAAGCTATTCGACTAACCACACATCAAAAGGGAGTTTGGTCGATAAAACTACCCTTTCCCCAACTATCTATACCCAAAATTTGGGAAACAAGGACTAGAGGTCTAGAGCTACCTATCGCTGACATTGCTTAGGTCTAATAGCGGAATCTCCTCCGGGTTAGACTCCTCCGGCATTTCGTATCTATGTCCATCGAGATTCCATGATTTACTGGAGGATCACTTAGACTTAGGACGAGGTTCTAAAAAATACGGATAAATAACCACCGTGAGAACACATTTCAATAGGCTCACCCTAATCTCGCTCATGACATCACATACTCTCAGATCGAACCCTAAGTATGCAATCTTAGACATCCAAGTCAATGCAGCAAAAGGTATTATACCAGGAGAAGGCAATATGACTCGACTAACAAATATTCAAGCATGCATGTAGATCACAATCAGCATAGTCAACCCATGCAAATGCATACACGTGCCATCCTTAAATTTGAGCTTTAGCTTAACAACATAACTCAATTTGGAAATAAACAATTCAAGCTCATACCTCAACCTGCATATACGCCTCATTACGCCGAAGACTCAAGTTGGCACATCTCCTCAAATCCATGCCCCTCATATATGCCTTCGGCGCGTATAAGATCCTGTGCATACTAACATCCCAGTGCCTAACCATGCATATACGCCTCACTACAAAAAGACCCAAGTTGGCACATCTCCTCAAATTCATGCCCCCGCATCTACGCCTCCGTCGTGTATAAGACCCAGGTGCATAATAACATCCAGTACCTCAACCATGTATATATGCCTCTATGTAAAGACCCAAGTTGGCACCCTTATCGCTACAGCAATCTCGCGTCGCATGCGTCTTGGCGCACCAACCTTATCTCGCCGTTTTCTCTATCGGGCCAGACCTCTACTACTCAAAATCCGCTATGCAATGCTATCGGCTCAGGCCAACATGCAATTCAATATTTCACATATTAATCCATCATGCATGCTCAGGTAGATCAATGGGAGGCAATTGCAATCAGGCAGATTTTTCAACCATGCAGTTTAGGTAATCAATCAATATAGACTCGATTATATAAATTCCACAACCAAACATAATGTCTAAACTAATCACTTTGTCTATTACTCATAATTTTACCGAAATTTTCTAATTTTCATTTTATACTAAATATATGCATTTTGGGCTCACGATATCTCAATAATTGACACTAACACATATGAATAGCACGTGAATAGTACTTAAAGTATCATGAGCAGTACCACAGAAAATCATTCATGCCTAGTTTCACCCAAAACGTTCCAAAATCTCATTTTTCGATATTCAAACTAATCGGACCATCAACGACACCCATGGATAGCCTAAACTCGACATGAACAGTATCATGTCGGAGTGAATAATACACAGAGTATGCGCACAAAATTGATTTTCATAAAAATCGCCAAATCGGTCAATTTTTTATACCGATCTACCCCGGTTCGCACCTTAGAGTTTATCCAAGAATTATCTAACATCGTATTCGAAGTTTAGGGAGAAAGCTTACCAAAAATTTTAGCAAGAAGTTCCAAATCAAACTAGAACAGAGGTGGCTTCAAAAAGGCAGTAGAAAATAATAACGCATGGGGCTGGTTCAAAATAAATTCTCAATGATTTAGAACTCATTTAGGGCTGATTCTTGGGTCAAAATGTCAAGAAAGAAAGATGAAGAAACTCACTATTGGTTGGAAATTCCACCAGTGTGATGACGGCTGCGAAAATGGTGAAAAACTGATAGAACCTCAACCTAGAAAACAGCCTGTGCAGGGGTCCGGTTTTGCTTTTCTTTGACAATGTTCTGGGGATGATCTTGAGCTAAATTTTTGTGAAGAACTACTAGAGAGTGAAGATAAGGCTAAATGGCGTCTCAAAATAATGATGCTTGGGTAGTGAAACGAACGGCACAACAGGCTAAGCAGCGTCTCAAAATAATGACTTGGTAGTGAAACTGACCAAACAAGTGGGACTTTGTTCTGACCAAACAAGAGGGAAATGAGAAAGAGAGAGATTGTGGCCGAAAATAATGGAGAGAGAGAGAGAGAGAGAGAGAGAGAGAGAGAGAGAGAGAGAGAGAAATGGCCATAAATATCTTTATCTCAATTATTGGTGTTGGGTCACTATTCACAGATTGACTCGGTCAAAAGTAAGGATAAGATTAGGTACTATTTATCGATTTGACATTAAGCGGATAGATTTGATTGACAAGATTGATTTGACATTTAACGAGATATTTCTCAAGATTCATGTAAATCAGGATTGATTAGGCTTAAAATGAACTGGTGGAGGCTCAAGCGTGGACAAGATCAGACACTAAATCACTTTGGATTAAAATTCTAATCTCACTAAAATTTCTACCACCGACTATCTAGGGAATCTAAAGCAAATCTGGGGTGAATCAGCCATTTTCAACTTTCAGCAACTTTTCCTTGACACTACGAAGCTAAACTGCTAACTACTGAGCCATTCGAGACGATATCCAAATTTCAACTGCAATATTCATGAAAACTCGATTATCCAAACTCGGAATCCGATTTGTGGCCACATTCATATGATAATGACTCTAGTAAATACTCAAACTAACGGACGACTTTTAGAAGCTACGCATATCGACCTGCAATTAGGTCCACGTACTTAAATTCCTAGCTAACCATTCCCCTTTAGTTAGTCATCTCGAAATGATCAGGTCTGAGTGAGATTTAACTACAGTGCATCAATGAAATACATCCATCGTATTACAAATTTCGAGGGGGTAAGTACACCACAAATGCCATAATTTTTGTATGACGATCACTTGAGTGCCATAACTTCTTTTTCATTCACTTGAGTACCATAACTTTTAAAAATCGACCACTTAAGTGTCACTACTTACGTGGATGCCGAAAAAGCTAATGTGGCCACCAAAAAAGCTCACATGGCACTGGTGAAATGACTTTTTTGAATATTTTAAAGTACACATGGAGTTTTTCATAAATTCTTTTATTTTTGTAAAATTTTGTTCCGTTTTTTCTTTCTTGGTTTTTGCAATCTCTGTTTGTAAAAGGCCATCGAAGTCGACCACCATCTGGCGGCCTAGGGGCCAGGGCCAGTTTACCGTAGGCCGGCGGCCCATCGCGGCCTCGGTTGCCAAAGGTGAGGGCGCCAAGGCCCTCTCCAGATCTAAGCGAGGGCCGTTGCGGCCCCGCCAGCCACTGGCAAAGGGGGCCTCGCCTAGACTCCATGAATGCCGACGAGGTCTAGGGAAGGGCTCTCTCACTCATGGCCAGAAGGCCGCAATCGCCCTCGCCCAGATCTGGCGAGGGCCTTCGCACCCTCGCTTGCGGCGGCTGAGGCCCCGATGGTCAACGCTCGAGCTGTCGCGGCCTCGCCAGTCCAAGGCGAGCTAGCCTTGGCCCCTAGGCCGTCCGGTGGTAGCCGGCGAGGGTCGCCAATGAGCCTTGCTGGCCAAGGGGAAATAAGCCAAAAATTAAAAAACAAAAGTATCAAAATAAATGAAAAAAATGCCACAAAATATTTAAAAATTTAAAAAAACCCATGTGTCATTAAAAAATAAATAAAATAATAATAAAAATTCTACATGGAAGGATTTGCAGGAAATTGCACTCAAGTGAACGATTTTTGGCTGGAAGCGGCACTCAAGTGAACGAGTTTCCTCCGATGCGGCACTTAAGTGAGCGAAAAATAAGTTATGGCATTCAAGTGAACATCGTACAAAAGTTATGATACTTGCGCTGTACTTATCCCAAATTTCGAGAATGGGTCGAATTTCAGGATGTCATAATTCTTCCCCCCTTATGGAAATTTCGTTCCCGAAATTTACAATATACCAATACATCCAACTACCCAAACAAATGGGGATACTTGCGCTTCATCTCTTCTTTGCTTTCCCAGGTGGCTCCTTCTATTCCATGATACTCCCAGACCACCTTGACTAATTGGATTGTCTTATTCCTCAGGACTTGCTTTATTCGATCCTTAATCCACACTGGTCTTTTCACATACGAGACTCGTTCGCCCACTTCAATGACTTCATGATCGAGTATATGTCCATGGTCCAGCTCGTACTTCCTCAACATCGATACGTGAAATACATTATGCACCTGAGATAGATTCCGTGGCAAAGCAAGACGGTAAGCTAATGTTCCAATCCTTTACAAAATCTCAAATGGACCTACAAATCTTGGACTTAGGTTTCCTTTCTTCCCAAATCGAGACAATGCTCTCATTGGTGATACCTTTAGAAAAACATGATCTCCAACTTGGAATTCCAATAACCTACGTCGTTTATTTGCATAGCCCTTCTGGCAACTCAAAGCTGTCCTTAATCTATCTCTGATTACTTTTACTACATCAATTGATTGCTCAACCAATTTTGGGCCTGTTATACTCCTTTCACCAACCTCATCCCAATCTAATGGAATTCTGCAAGCTATGCCATATAAAGATTTGAACGATGCCATCTTGATACTCTGCTGATAATTGTTGTTATAAGCAAACACCACCAAATGTAACTACTCCTCCCATCCGCCTTTAAAGTTTATAACACATGCTCTCAATATATCTTCAAGTATTTGGATCGTCCTTTCAGTTTATCCATCAGTCTACGAATGATATGTCGTACTAAAACGCAGCTCAGTTCCTAATGCAACCTGAAGACTTTTCCAAAATGTCGTAGTAAAGCGAGGGTCACGGTCCGACATGACTGTCACTAGTACTCCATGAAGACGAACTATTTGTCGAACATTGAACTCGGCCAACTTTTCCAAGGTGAAGTCCTTTCACACTGCTATAAAATGAGTAGACATCGTTAACCTATCGACCACAACCCATATTGAATTATTACCCCATTGGTTTCTCAGCAAACTCGTTATGAAGTTCATCGTGACATGCTCCCATTTTCATTTTGGGATCTCAAGTGGCTATAGTAATCCTCCAAGCTTGTAATGCTGTGCCTTTACTTATTGACACGTGAAGTACGTAGCCACATGATTGGCAACATCCACCTTCATTCCATTCCACCAATAGTGCCGACGTAAATTTTGATACATCTTTGTACTTCCCGGATGAATACTGTAACTACTGCGATGAGCTTCTGATAAATTTCTTCCTTTAACTCTGCATCATTTGGCATGCATAATCGTCCTCGAAACTTCAATACTCCATCCTCAGTCACTTGGAACTTAGGCTTTCTCTTAGCCTTGTTCGTAAACAAGATCTTTTGAAGATCAGGATCCGTGGATTGCAATTCCTTAATTCTCGCCTGAATCTTCGGTTCAACTTTTAAGGTAGCCATTAGACTCGAGAGGTAACCTACCTCTATCTTGAATTTCGAGTCTCTTATTTCTTCTAGCAATGTCCATTCCTTGACAACTATGTATGCGATGCTTGATTTCTAATTGAGTGCATTAGGTACCTTGTTCACCTTCCTAGGTTGATATAAAATCTCACAGTCATAGTCCTTGAGCAACTCCATCCATCGACATTGCCTTATATTCAGCTCTTTACGAGAGAACAAATACTTTAGACTCTGATGATCCGTGTAGATTTGGAACCTTTCTCCAACCAAATAATGCCTCTAGATCTTTAATGCAAACACAATTGCTGCAAGCTCCAACTCATGCATTAGGTAATTCATCTCATGAGGCCTCAATTGTCCAGATGCATGCGCCATCACTTTTCCATGCTATATCAAGATACATCCTAGTCCTTTCAATGACGCATCACTATATATCTCAAATCCTCCTAGTCTAGATGGGATTGTCAACACTAGCATGGTCGTTAGCTTATACTTAAGCTTTTGGAAACTTCCTTCACACTTATTTGTCCATTCAAATTTCGTTTCCTTCTTCAATAGATGCGTCAAGGGAGTAGTTATTGCGGAGAACCTTTTCACGAATCATCTATAGTAACCCGCTAGTCCAAGAAAACTTCACACTTTTATCACTGATGTCGGTCTTGGCCATTTCTCAACTGCTTCAATCTTCGATGGATCCACTAAGATTCT
This sequence comes from Psidium friedrichsthalianum, assembly GCA_019149425.1. Lineage (NCBI taxonomy): Eukaryota > Viridiplantae > Streptophyta > Magnoliopsida > Myrtales > Myrtaceae > Psidium > Psidium friedrichsthalianum. Next base: position 40,236 of record JAGVVM010000518.1, on the reverse strand, counting down.
TTCTCTTGAAATGATATGTCCAAGGAACGCCACTCGATTAAGCCAAAACTCACATTTGCTGAACTTGACATAAAGCGAGTGCTCTCGTAGGGTTCGTAGAATAACATTCAAATGCTGCTCAACATCCTTATAGCTCTTCGAATACACCATAATGTCATCAATAAACACAATGATGAACTGATCTAGGAACTTTTTAAACACTCTGTTCATCATGACCATGAAAGCGGCTAGGGCGTTAGTCAATCCAAATGGCATGATGATAAACTCTCAATACCCATATCTCGTCCTGAATGCAGACTTCAGTATATCCACCTTCTTAATTCTCAATTAATGATAGCTTGTCCTTAGGTCTATCTTGGAGAACACGGTGATGGTCGAGCTCTCCGGGGTGGTGTGGCGATCGAGGGGCAAAAAGGATGGCACCAATGGTGGTGGTGGCCGAGAGTGAGCAGGCAGAGAAGAGGCCAAGAGGGAGAGAGAGATCGGGTAAATGAGAGGAAGGGAGTGAGAGAGGAAGTGTTCTTGAAAGAAAAATTGAGAGAGAGAGAGAGGGGGCGAGCAAGAAGGAAAAAGGGTTTCTCCAAATTTCAAAACCCATTTCACTATTTCTTGAATGACTAGGTGTCTTGAAAAGTGAATGAGCTTAACAAGTTGTCTCCAAAAGGGTGATGGGTTGTCTTGGAAAAGAGGAAAGAAGTGACCATATGTCATAAAAAGAGGTGAGTTTACTTGTGGTGGTTGGGATTTGACAAAAAAGCGATGGACTTGATTTGTGCAAGATGGAAGTGATACTTTGGTGGCTGACAAAATTGATTTGACCGATGAAATTGATTTGATATCGACAGGATATTGACGAAACATTTTTCTTGGAATGCATGAATTCGGGATCGGGTGAAATTCAAACGCGAACAATACTAGACATGGCACAACTCTAGACTGGAGTGCTAATCACATAAAATTATATCTACTCACAATCTAGGGAGTCCAACGCAATCCAGGGGCAAAACGGTTATTTTTAACTTCTACCTTACTTCTGGGCACTCCAAAACAAAATTACTAACTGCATAACTTATTGGAACGACCTCCAAAATACTATTACGATATTCACAAAAATTCGATCATTCAAGTTCAGAGTTTCTTTCGTGGCCAGATTCATCTGACAGCGACTTTAGTAAATATTTAGACCAACGGGCAGCTATTAGGAAATACGCGAATCGACTTATCAGGTCCACGTACTTTAAAGTCCTAGGTAGCCTTTCCCCTTCAGTTAGTCATCTTAGAGTAATTAGTTCCACGTGAGATTTAATTAGAGTGCATCAATGAAATACATTCATTCTGTATTACTATCATGAAAATGGGTCGAATTTCAGATTGTCACAATTCTTCCCTCTTCAAAGAAATTTCATCCTCAAAATTTAAAACACTCTACTACATCCAAACTACTTAAATGAAAAGGTATACTTGGGCTCATCTCCTCTTCGATTTTCTACGTCGCTCCTTTTGTTCCATGATATTCCTAATGCACCCTGCAAACTCTTCCAGAACATGGCGGTAAAATGAGGGTGACAGTCTGAAGTAATCGACACGGGTACTCCGTGAAGACGGACTATCCGACACACGAATAGCTCAACCAACTTCCCCAGAGAACGATCCTTTCGTAGCACTATAAAATGAGCTAACTTCATCAATCTGTCCACTATAACCCAAATTGAATCATTGCCCCTTTGACTCCTCGGCAAACCTATCACAAAGTTCATCGTGACATGTTCCCATTTCCACTTTGGGATCTCTAGTGGCTGCAACAATCATCCAGGTTTACAGTGCTGCGCCTTCACCTGCTGACATGTGAAACAATTAGCCACGTGCTTGGCCACATCTACTTTCATTCCATTCCACCAATAATGCTGGCACAAGTTCTGATATATATTTGTGTTACTCCGATGAATACTATAATTACTACGATGAGCTTCCGACAAGATCTCCTCCTTTAGCTCCTCGTCATTAGGTACCCATAATCATCCATGGAACTTTAGCACTCCATCCTCAGACACCAGAAAGTTAGGTTTCCTCTTAGTTGCGTCCATCGCTATGATCTTTAGAATCTCTAAGTCCGTAGATTGTAATTCCTTAATCTTTATTTGAATCTTTGGTTCTATTGTCAAAGTGGCTAGTAGACTTGAGAGGTGCCCCACCTCCATCTTGAACTCCAAGTCCCTTATTCCTTCAAGCAAAGCCCATTCCTTAACCATCATGTACGCCACGCTCGACTTCCAACTAAGGGCGTATGCTACTTTATTCGCCTTTACCATATGGTACAAGATATCACAGTTGTAGTCCTTAAGCAACTTCATCCAGCGACGTTGTCTCTTGTTCAGCTCCTTTTGGAAAAATAAGTACTTCAAACTCTAGTAATTCGTATAGATTTGAAACCTTTGTCCAACAAAGTAATGTCCACAAATCTTTAACGTGAACACAACCGCTGCGAGCTCTAAATCGTGTGTCGGGTAGTTCAATTCATGCAGTCTTAACTGTCGAGATGCATACACTATCACTCTACCATGCTGCATCAAGACACACCTTAGTTCTTTCAACGATGCATCACTATAAATTTCAAATTCTCCAGGTCCTGATGGAATTGTCAACTCTAGTGTAGTCATTAGCCTATCCTAAGCTCTTGGAAACTCCTTTCACACTTATCTATCCATTCAAACTTCAATTCCTTCCTCAGCAAATGCGTTAAGCGACCTACTATCTCGGAGAACCTTTCCACGAATCGCCTATAATAACCCGCCAATTCAAGAAGACTTCGCACCTTCATGACTATCGTCGGTCTTGGCTATTTCTCGACTACTTTGATCTTTGACGAATCCATAGAGATTCCTTCACTAGAGATAACATGTCCAAGAAACAAGCCGAAAAGCTTGCACTTACTAAACTTGGCATATAACGAGTGCTCTCTTAGGGTCCGTAGGATAATGCTCAGATATTGCTCATGGTCCTCAGAGCTCTTCAAATACACCAATATGTCATCGATGAACACTATTACGAATTGGTCCAATAACTCTTTAAACATCTTGTTCATCATATCTATGAATGCGGCGGGGGCATTGGTCAATCCGAACGGCATGACTGTAAACTTGTAGTGTCCATATCTCATTCTAAATGTCGTCTTTGATATATCCTCCTTCCTAATTCTTGAGTAGTTGTATCCTATCCTTACGTCTATCTTAGAAAACAGAGACGCCGCTTGCAGTTGATTGAATAGGTTGTCTATCTTTGGTAGTGGGTACTTATTCTTGATCGTCACCTGATTCAATCGCCTATAGTCAATGCATAAGTGCAATAACCCATCCTTCTTCCTTACAAATAATACTGGAGCTCCTTATGGCGATGCACTTGGGCAGATAAATCCTTTATCCAGTGGCTCTTGCATTTGAACCTTCAATTCCTTCAACTCCGACAATGCCATCCTGTAAGGCACCTTAGATATCAGCTCTGTCCTAGGGGCCAATTCAATTACAAACTTCACTTCCTTTTTAGGCGATAGTCCTGGCAACTCTTAAGGGAAGACATCTAGAAAATCACGCACTACTAGTACGTCCTTGAGCCTTACTTCCTTAACCAAAGAATCAGCTACAGATGCCAGGTACCCTTGGCACCCTTCGTCCATCAACTTAGTCGCTTCCAACGACGATATCCAAGGGATCGAGGTTCTTCCTCAATTTCCTAGAAACTCATACCCAGGATGACCCACTGGGTTCAGTTGAATCACCCTGCTACTACAATCTACTACATCCCTGTGTTTAACTAGCCAATCCATCCTAACTATCACATCAAAGTCAAACATAGGTAACATTACCAAGTCAATCAATTCTTCCCTATCACTAAAGGCTATCTTACAATTCTCACATCCTAACAAGACGATCATCTTATCCTTTAACGGGGTGGCAACATGCAACATCAATTCTAACGGTTTCAATTCAATGCCATCCAACTTACCAAATTGTTTGGACTTAAATGAATACGATGCTCCAGGGTCAAATAAAGCATATGTAGCATGATCATAGAGAGAGACGGTACCTGTGATCATGTCTGGTGCATTCTCAGCCTCCTTGCTCGCCACTGTATAAACTCTCCCTTGTGCTGGCGATTGGTTCAGGTTTCCTTGAGGAGTAGCTTCAGCTTGGGGTTGCTCAGTTGAAGCTGTAGCACAAGGGCTCGCTTTAGGCAACTTCTTGCCTGATGCCCTAATTGTCCACGCTCAAAGCATGCTCCCATCTTACCTGGGCAGGGATTATCCCCATGCTTTCATCCACAATCACGATACCTCACATCAGTAGAGTGTATCGGCTTCCCTAAGGTCCTTCAAGCAAGAGGGACGAATCTCCAATTATCCACTATGGGCCTCTTCCCAAAACTCCTGTAATCCCGCCCAAGTGCAAACCACGATCCAATTGCGGCAGCCCTTTCAGTCATGTCCCGTTTAATGGCCTAGGCCTGTTCATACATGTTGTCATAGTCTCTAAGATCCAATGCAATTAGCTGGCTCTTAAATTCCAGCTTCAGTCCTTCTCAAAACCTTATTGCTATCCCAAGGGTTCTCTATCATCCTTGGTGCAAACCTTTTTAACCTCGATAATTCTACCTCATACTGACCACAATTAACTGACCATGATGAAGCCGCAGAAACTCCTCCATCTTTCATTCTTGAGCGGCCTTGGCGAAATACTTCCCATTGAACGCCTCGTAGAAAGTTGTCCAATGCGACGCTACGCCAATTGGAAAAGACTCTTTTTTGGGTGGCCTTCCACCAACCATCGACCGTACCCTGCAAATGGAACAAAGCCAATGAGCCCATCTCCTCATTTGAGCATCCCAACAAAGCATAAGCTTTTTCTAACTTCTCTATACAAAGAGAGACTACCTCAGGCACACTACTTCCATCAAACTCAGACGGCTTTAGTTTCAGAAAATGCTCAACCAACTAATACATTTGATAAACTCTGTTGTCATTTCCATTATTTTCATTAGCCCCATTCATAGCAACTACTGCGGCTTCTGTAGCCTGGGCAACCCCAGCAGCTCGTTCCTGAGCCTGCCTGCCCATCAGATTTTCTATCTCTTCTAATGCCCTTAAAACCCCATCTATTCTTGGATCTTCCATTGTAGGGAAGATCCAATCTATCTACTCAAGGTTTACCGGCTCTAAGTAGAGCATTGTAACACAACCACTATCAACAATTATAGAACACTCTTAACATATCACAAATAGGATCAAAACCCTTACCTCACGTCTAGGGCACCTGTAACTTAGCAGTATCACAACAACAATTACTAATGCAAACAACTCCGGGACAACCCAAGGCAATCAACTTGAATCTTGCAATCACATGCACCACTCAATTAGCATGCAAAGCGCACCCAATCCTAGTCCAAGCCTAGAGTTTCTCTAACTAACTACCCTATAAATCAACTCCTTATCACTCCAAGCCTCAATTAAACTTCGATCGAGCTGATCTTACTTTAATACTACTTTGGATGAGGATGTCATGCCCCAAACCCAGCGGACAACGTAAACATCCCGATTTGACTCATCAATTGGCCAACAAGAAATGATGACCCATGATTCATCGTGGCGCAATCGACGAACATAAAACTCACGCTAGTGGAAGTGAACATCACGCTTATACATACGTAGAGAAGGGATAGATAAGACAGAAATAGATCAAACATACATAATACATTTCATTAGAACAACAAAACTAGCGTTTAAGTACAGCGCTCAAAAGACTACCACTTACTAACCTACACTCAAAAGGGGATACACAACTAGGGAATCTAAACATCATCAACCTCATCCTGCTCGAAGGCCAGGAGCTCCTCGAGGTCGGACTCTACAGGCATCGGGGGATCACTCTCCATCAGGTCCACACCAATAGCTCCATCAACTTCTATCGACCCATTGTTAGCCTCGCCATCAAAAGGGAAAATTGGGGCTGGGCCTATCCATCTACACCAAAACTAGGGATCTCTGGTCCCCTAAGAGGTCTAGAAGTCGTGTCTTCAATCCTATATATCCATGCCTCAAAACGGTGGGACTCCAGGTCCTCGTTCCCCACATCGATCCACACAGTACTAAGGTACTTAATATATACAGCTCCACCTCATACAAGATATCCGGTCATCTCCCTCTGTACTTCCCTCGGTATCCCATGAAAGATCGGAAGGGATTCATTCTTGCAATCGAAGATCTGAAAGGTTGGGGAAAATATAACTGTGAGAACACATCTCAGTAAACCTACCCTAAGTCACGCTTAGGACATCACATACCTCCAGATCAACTCTAAACGTGCATCCTAGGCACATATGATTGAGTAACTAATAACAATGACAAATGACGTCAAGAAGCCTAGATTGATTAAGTATACATGCAGTTCAATCATAGACATCAATAACAAGTTCAAATACATGCACATGCCATGCTTAAGCCCCATTTTATTTTTTTATCAGCACAATTTGGATCTTTCGTAATATTCACTCTCGTGTCTCAACCCACTATTAGGAGTATGCCCTAAAGCAATCATGTGATGGTCACATGTATGGCATAAATATTGTACTATCGATATTATATTAATGGCAAAACGCTTGTTTATTCATCTTGTCCCTTTTTCTATTTTCTAAAAATTTTAAAAAATTAAACATAGGAGGGAGGGATGGCGAGAGGCAGCCCTCCCGCCTATGGAAGTCGTCCCACTGGCAATAGGGTGGAGACAATGGTGGTCAAGGTCACTAACACCTCGGCAAGGGCCACGGCCCTCTCCTGGCTCTAACGAGTGCCTGTTGGCCCTCGCTTTTGGTTAACTCTCGCTAAGGCGTGGTGACCCTGCTGACCATCACCGTTGCCCTGCCAGTGGTGGGATGGCAACCATAGGCTAGAGGGATGCCCTCCCTCTCGTGGTTTTTTTTTTTTTTTAACTTTTAGTTTTTTATATCTTAATTTGATTTAACTAAAAATTAAATTGAAATTCTATTTTGACTAAAGTGCCCTTGATTGGCCATATTATTAAGCTGGCTAGCAAGGTCAAGTTCTTATTTGAAATAGTGATGACTATTTTAGGTCTTTATTTGAAATAATGACCATTTCAGGCTATTATTTGAAAAAATAATGGTACTTCAGTTCCTTATTTAGAAATTTTCCTTTAGAATTTTATGTCAAATGTCACATTTCTCCTCTTTCTTTTCTTTAACTCGTTTATTATATATTTTTCTATTCATTTACAAGTCTATAAAACAAATTCTCTTAACTACTTTATCACATTGATGATTCCATAGGCAACATTTTTTCTGTGTACCATTTATAAATTATACAAGCAAGACGACCACGTTTCATAACCAGAGTCTTATTTTAAATGAAATATTAGTATAATAATTTGCTTTTTTTTGTGTCTTTAAAAAAGATGAAACGTCATAAATGTAACACATACCACTAACTAAATTATTTCAATAGCATTCTTCAATTTTTATTCTCAGCTAAAAACAAAAACACCCTTTTATTATATTATATGTTATGTATACTGTTTTATTGTGTAATTTTCTTTCCTGCATCTTGTGATATTCCAAATTAATTGCACCTTTAGTCAAGTACGTTCAACTTTCGCCTCCTTTAGTTAGAATTCTGGCTCTGGATTCATAATGTCTATTATATGTAGATGAAGGAAAACAGCACTGAAAACAACAACGATTTTCTTTAAAATCCCACAAAATATCACTCAAAAAATTTGGACCACGCACTTAAAGCTCATGATAATGTTGCAATATCCAACCAGGGAATCTGGAGACAGTCCAAGCCCATCGCACGCGCGAACGAATAGATAATTGCAGGAAACGTGCTACCGATCCACAAATTAAATGCGAACGGAGTAGGTGAACGATGCAGTCGCGTAATCCTTATCTTAACATTCTCTGTCATGTAAATGGGGAAAGAACAAAACAGAGAGCAATGAAAACCCAAAGAATTAATACTTATCATAAAAATATAATTGAGTCCTAAAATTTATTAAAAGTATAATCAACCTTACAACATTTTCAAATTATTACAATTGAGTCTTTCTTTAGTTTGTCCCATTTAAGTTAATGAAAAATATTGATATGACTTTTTTTTCATTTTTTTCTCTTTTCTACGTAATGATAATCCGGCTAAAAATATGAAGCATAAGGCCACATCCAGACAGATTTTTTCTAAATAAAATATAAAAACAAAGCTAAAGTTAATAATAAAAAAAGAAGAGATAGAGGGTGAGAACCAATGGTGAGGTCTACTATCGCTGCCCCACCCTTTCCAAGAGGGCCGCCACAGGCCATACCCCACCGTCACCACTGGTTCTCACCTATATCTTTTTCTTTTCTTTTTTAAATGTTTTAAATTTAAATTAAATAAAAAAAATATTAAAAGTCAATTTTGGACTAAAACTATGTCGTTTTAATTACGTTGCCGCCACTTAGAATACAGAAAATAATAATAACCAAATCAATATTTTTCATAAGCTAAGTTGGATGGAATTAACAAAAGGATCTGTCGCATCAATTTGACAGTTTTAGAACTAATTATACTTTCATGATAAGTGAGACTTTTGCCTTTAGATCACTTAAGTGTGAGGGACTGTTATATTTTTTTTAAAATAAGCATAAATAACTTTTTCTTTTATTTCTATTAAATTTTAAATTATTAATCAGATTTTGTAAAATTACAAAAATTATAAATGAATCTATGTATCACAAGTTAGAGTTTATGAGAGTTTAAGAAATTTTGGATATAAAAAAGGATAAGTACATGAAGTCTTAAAAGTTATAGCGAAAGTTCATTTGAGTTCTAAAACAATAAACTTTTAAAAAACTGTAATCAAAGTCCTAAAATTTATCAATTTAGTGCAATTAGTTCATATGTTAATTCTGTCCAATTTCACTCGGAAAACATTATCCTAACTCTTTTTTTTTTATTACTTCTTAAACACGTTAGCCGACGTGCCAATTTTTTTTTTATAATTCTTTGAAAGAGAGACACTGATCTGCCGTTTCTTCTCCGTTATCCCACATCTTTTCTTCCTTCATATCGGCCATGGCCGCTTAAGCTCGAAGCTCACGGCCATGGCAGATCTGACTTCAAAGCTTGCAGCTATGGCGGTTCACTCACTCAACCTTGAACCTCGCCAGAATGAATGTGGTGGCCTTCATAGGTTTCCACCTCTTAGTCATTCCTTGATTAGAGAGGCTTGCAGCACCCTTTGTTATAAAATGTTTGTCTCTGTCACGTTGAGCCGGAGTTGATCGATTCGATTCAGCAAAATACGATATTGCTGTTAACATTCCCTAACTGAGTACAATTCCAACTCGAGCTCCATGGCTTTCTTCAGTTTCATTACAACCTTTGAAGCTAGATTTGGCCCTGGCTTGGAACTTCGAGCTCAAACGCCAAGGCAATGGCCACTTGAGAACGAGGTCAAAGCTCGCTGTCATGGCCATTTGGTCTTTGAAGCACCCCTTAGTCTGGTCCTTTGAGCTTGGAGGGAGAATAAGATGCCACATCAGCATATCTCTGGTTAAAAAATAATAAAAATGTCACACTGCGACCACCAGCGAGTATTCTCTGCTAAAAGGATTGGTCGAAATTAATACGAGGATTTGATTGCATCAATTTAATAAAATTTAAGACTTGATTATCCATTTAGGATTCTGATGCATTTATCACTTTAAACAAAACTCAATTAAGAGCTTAAACTAAGAAAGGTTGGGACTGTGGTTGAAGAAATTAAGCCCAATTTATGTGTGCACGCCCGAAAGAGAGAGATTGTGGGTCCAAGTGACGGCTTGCCATTAGCTGGATGGAAAACAAGGGTGGTAATGGCGTTTTCCATTTGGATGACCGAATCAATCCTTTTCACTCCCCCCACAACTCTCTCTCTCTCTCTCTCTCTCTCTTCCCCCTTGATAGCGCTCTATATAAGGCAACCCAGTTCCTCTCTTTTAAGTCACACCTGATCAACTTGAGTTACTCCCTCTCCTGTCTTTATTTTCTTTTGGCTTCAGTCATGCATCCTCGCCGAGCTCTCAATCTCATTACACTCGCGGCCTTCTGCGTTCTCGCATGCTCTCCTCTGGTTTCTGTTTTGGTCGACCGGCGACTTTCTTCAGATTTTCGCGTTTCGTGGGCTGATTCGCACACATCAGGCAAATCAATGGAGGAGAGGCCATTCAACTCATTCTCGACCAAAGTTCAGGTAGCATATATACACATAGACTATGTTCGACTTGACTAAAGTCTTGTGCGTGAGAGTACTATCATCCTCAATGAATATTTGAAACGAAGAGAATGAATGAATTTGTCATTGTTGTCCTGTCAAGTGACTCGTCAGGCGCATGTTTTAACCAAATAGTAAACTACATACAAATAAAGAAAAGAATGGGTGAGGCATATTGATGGAATTAATTTTAGTCGTCCTAGATAACGTTTAGGTTAATGTATATGGAGGATTGCATGCATCCATTAGAATTAATGAAACAAAATAATTTAAATATTACATGATACCATAGAGAAAATATCGCCATATCTCTATATCTGGAGAAGCATTTATAAGTTCAAAGAACGTGATAGAAACAAAAAGGAGCAAAAACATTCTGTTTATCTAGGTTAAATGAAGGAAATGAACTTCAACAATACATGTCACAGGATGTGGATTTGCTTCAAAACGCCAGTACATGTTTGGACGTGTGAGCATGAAGATCAAGCTCATCCCTGGAGACTCTGCCGGAACCGTCACCGCCTTTTACGTATGTTTTGTCTCTAGACATAAATCAATTTCTCTCTCTCTCTCTCTCTCTCTCCAGTCTTCCTGTTGTGATTTGTGATTCCCAGACTAACTTGTTGCATGAACGGTGTGTGTTCGGCTTGGCCGACAGATGAACTCAGACACGGACAGCGTGCGGGACGAGCTGGACTTCGAGTTCTTGGGGAATCGAAGCGGTCAACCCTACACGGTCCAGACAAACGTGTATGCTCACGGGAAGGGCGACCGAGAGCAGAGGGTGAACCTCTGGTTCGACCCGGCCGCGGACTTCCACACTTACTCCATCCTCTGGAACCATCACCATGTCGTGTAAGATGTCAAATGCTTTCTGACTAGTGTCAGCGTGTGCTTTCTGACTAGTGTCAGCGTGCATACTCAGTATTGACTTTCATGGCCCCTTCAGTAGACTTCTCGAGGCTTTCTGGCTTTTATGTCCACTAGCAATAGAAAAAGGACTTATCGAGCTAGACATTTTTCAACGACTACGACAAATTAAGCTATTTTTTCTGTATCTTGCACGGTGCGCGTCCTTTTACATAGATTTTAATATGAACTTGATTCACTGGAATGAATCTGACTACTACAACCCAATAGTTTTAGTCATTCATTGATGGGATTTTTGCAGATTCTATGTAGATCAAGTGCCCATAAGAGTGTACAAGAACAATGAGGCCAAGAGAGTGCCATACCCAACATACCAGCCCATGGGAGTCTACTCCACACTGTGGGAAGCAGATGACTGGGCCACGAGAGGAGGCCTTGAGAAGATCGACTGGTCCAAGGCCCCGTTCTACGCGTACTACAAGGACTTCGACATCGAGGGCTGCTCAGCTCCTGGGCCAGCAAGCTGCGCCTCAAACCCTAAGAACTGGTGGGAGGGCCCTTCGTACCAACAGCTCAGCGCGGTGGAAGGGAGACGATATAGATGGGTCAGAATGAACCACATGATTTACGATTACTGCACCGATAGATCGAGGTACCCAACGGTCCCACCTGAGTGCGAAGCAGGAATATAAAGAGAATTTGGTGCTCCAAACAAAGACAAAAGAGGGATTTACAAGCGAAAATATAAAAGAAATTATGGGGCCATGACATATACTTGGTCCAACACATCACAAATTGGGAAATGCTATATGATACATGTATAAAGTGGGGCTGTGCTTTTATGGTTTTTGTTTTTTTTTGGGGTCAGAGTGCTTTTGTGTTTCGAAGCCAGCAAAGTGGGCAAAAGTTAATTTCTGGTCCTCGTAATTTGTTGTGTGTTAATTCGTGTGAGTTTCTTTCAGCAATAAAGTGTCAATATAATATGTCTATGCGATTTTCCCAAGCTAGTGGTCCTTCTACTGTTAGGCGCAGGATTTTTTTTTTTTCTTTTGGGACCATGGTCGGCCCATGTATGCTATCATAGCCCTTTATCCTATTTGATAACCGCCAAAGACATTTGCCTTATTTCAAACGTGGAATAAAAGGACGTAATACGTTCATTCGATCGACGCTTCAGGCATTCTCAACATAAAGAGAAAAAGAAGAGAACGGTGAAGGAGAAAAGGGACAATGAATTCTGACTCCACTTCCGAATGTCAAATGGACAAACGATCTTTCAAGTGTTGCAACAATAACATTTAATCTGTGAAAATCAAGGTACACCCCTCATGTGATGTATTCGTTTACGATTAGTGATTCAAGTATGGTTTTGGACTTGTTAATTTCAAGTAATTTCGCTGCGCATGTTAATGGGATTGGTTCCCTTCATTGGTATTAGAGCCCTACTCTTGTTTCATGATCTCGTTTATATCTGTGTTCATTTTAGCGCAAAAAACCATTTTGAATACATACAGTTCTGCCTTGTTTCATGAATTTTTCTCAATAAAAGTTATTTTTGATCATTTATTGAGAACCATCTCATCAAGAGGAAAATGTTGAGTGATCGAATATCACCAATAAATGTCGTATCCGGCGTCATGCGCTTCACTCGCTCCGACGGGATTTGGCCCTTCGGAACAACAGTGAAACGTTGCCTTTATGCGTTTTTTAATTCAATGAAAATTGGTTTTGGACATACCATCGCCTTTGTCTCGTCGTTACGAGCAATTTGAAGGGTAGAATATCGTCGGAGGAGATCAGATGGCAGCAGACATGCTGCCATGCCTCAGTGGGGTCCTCAAGCACTACTTGCGCCACACGTCAATCGATAGCATAGAATCGTGTGCTGACATGGCGATGAGATCGGCTAACGTAGCGACGGCGTGGAGATAACGTGGCATGCAGACATGGTAGACCTGACTTGGTCCGACATTCGACCTAACCCAAGTTTCGACCTAGATTTCAACCAACCCATTGACTTGACCGATCTGCTGTAACCGTTAACTAGCGCGTGGTAGGACAAGTAGTGGCTTCTTGGGGCCTGTTCAGGTGCGTGGGATCTCCTATGGGGGTGTACGAGATACCATTGTGTTCGTCTTAGAATTATCTTCATTTATTATATTTTTTTGTACATTTTTGACATTTTAAAGTTATAAAAATACATATGAAACCCATTATACACATATTTTGGGGGCTTTTTTTCGAGTGTGTTTGCTTGTTTTTCTCTGTTTTTTTTTTGAAAAATACAGAATATGGATTACATGTGGATATCTGCATAGAGATTGTATAGTAATGTTTGACGTACTTACAATTTGTTTCTTGTATTATATACTTTGACCATGATTTGATGTATGAATTATTTGAGTATTAGTTCAAATCATGCTATACCATGTTATGAATACAAGACACATTGTATGATTCATGATCTTTTATCCGAGTAGGGAGTTCTAAAAATTTTTAGTAATTTTAATGAACTCAAATTTTATGTAAATGACTATATTAATAATAATTTCAAACTAGGATTCTGATATGATGATTGGCAACATAGTGAACTTTTGAATCAAAGACCTTATGTAAAATTATTCATTAATGTAATTAGTTAGTGTAAAATAGATGTATAAATTTTAGACATTAATAGTTCATGGATACATGTCTATAAAACTTCGTGTTTAGATACAATGACTTTAGCTTCTAAGAATATCGTAGCTGAGCTTAATGGTGAAGAAAAATTGAACGACAATAACTTTGAAATTGGGAATATGAAAATCCAACATGTGCTTAAAAAAAAAAAGCAAAAAGCACTACAAGCTCTTGGCCTAATTATGAAAGAACCTAAAGGTCGAATTATTACATGACATAGAAGGAATAAAGAGGCATTAGTTGCATGGAAAAAAGCTAAACTATATTGCTTGCATTATGCTGCTGAGTAGGATAGCAAATGATATTATGTGAGAGTTCAAGGATTTTGAAAATGCCAAAGACATATGGAAAGCATTAAAAGTCAAGTTTGGTAGGACGTTAATCACCAAACCAAGACAAATCACTATAAGGTTTGACATTTATATGATGTCTCATGAGCAGAATATGAAATAACTTTTGAGGCATTTTTCAAACATGATAAGTGAACGGTAAGATGCAACTCACATTTTGACTAATGAGCAGCAAGTACAAGCAGTAACTTGTTCTTTGTCTCATAGTTGTGTGCACATGAAATTACTTGATCCATAATGAAAAGTAAAGATTTTTTAGGATGTTATACGCTATCTTGAACTAAGGTGGGCCGTCCTCTGGCGGCTAAACAAGAAACCAACATTGTTATGTTAGCTCCAACTCACATAGGGCTTCGAGCTCTAAGCATAAACATCAAGGTGGATTCAAGAAGTGAAAGGACAATGGAATAGATTCTTTAGAAAAGAAATCGAAGTTTAACTAATATGGGAAGGGAAAACGTCCTTTCAAGAGTGACATTTCAAAATGAGGTGTTTTAACTATGACAAGAAGGGTCACTTTGCTTACAACTGTGGCAAGTCAAAGAAGTTTAGAAACCCTCGTACAATTGAGAGTTAAGAGTGTTCCTTATGTCTCTAGTTTAGTTTTCTTAATTGAACATCATCCTTTGTGGACTATAGATTCAAAGGCCATAAATCATGTAGTGAAGGACAGAGATACCTTAGTGAAATTTCGACAAGCTCCACATGGAGCAAAGTGGATATATGTGGGAAAAATTCTTGAGTTCGAGTCAAGGCAATTAGCACTTGCCAAATTGAATATGCACAATGGTTGCACCATATTCCCACATTATGTGTTATATGCTCTATAAATTTGACGAAATTTAATTTTTGTGATAGAATTGGTTAAACTCGATTTTAGTTTGAAGTTTCATAACAATGGTGTTGACTTGTCATTGGGAAAAAGTTATAATTGTTTTCGATATTTTTTGGATGATTTTAGTCGTCACATTTATAGATGATTACACTTTATTCGGACATATCGATTTGATTTCTCATGAATCTAAGACATGAGTTGCTTTAAGAAATTTATAAGCTCAGTACAAAATCAATTGGACAAGAATATTTAAAAAAAATTAAAATCTGATCGAGGTCGAAAGTACTTATTTGATCAATTCAGATGTTTATGTGATGAAAAAGGAATGAAAAGTTTGTTGACTATTCCAATAATTTTTCAACAGAGTGAAGTTGTATAGAGAAGAAACAAAACCATAATGAAAATGGTTAGGTTGATGATGGCACTGACAAATTTGCTAGTCACCTTTTGGAATTATACTTTATTGAATGTTGTATATATATTTAACCATGTGCCTTCTAAATCAGTTTCTTTCACTCCATATGAGTTATGGACATGTCAAAAATAAGTTTTGAGTTTTTGTAGACCTTGGGATATGTTATTAATAGACACGAGTCATCCCACAAGTATGAGAAATTGGGCCCTAAAAGAAAACAGAGTATCTACATGAGATATTAGGAGAACTCGAAAAGGTATATGTTTATAGGTAAGTAAAAAAGTGAAAGTGTAACTAAATTTGAATCACGAGATGTTACATTTTTAGTAAATGAATTTCCAAACAAAAAAAGGACGCGATAGATGTAGACTATTCTCTATTTAAAACCTTGGATAGTGATAATAATTTTATTGTGGCATCTCATCTAAGTGGGAGCAATACGAGAAGTTGGGAATTTATTTTGAACTAGTCTCAATAGTAACCACTTGAAGAGAAGATGTCATCATTATCTAATCTAAGTGGGAGTGTAATAGAGCATGATGTACTTAGTATACGATCTCCAATATTCGAGTTGAAACGTAATGGAGCATGATATATCAAGTGCATAATATCTAATTTGGCAAACAAGTCGCAAAAATGTTTTCTATCGACTCGTCAACATTTAGACATTGAAGGGAAAGCTTTCATGGTCGCTCCACAAGAAGAGGATGAGCTAAGGAATGTAAATAAGGCTCTAACTTGCCTTGATAAGAAAAAATGGACACAAGCAATGGAAGAAGAAATGATCTCATCAACGGTGGGATTTTTATTTAATCAAGATCGACTTTAGTGTGGTTGGGTGACATGTATAATATGTGCATGCTAATGGAGTTGCCACCAATCTAATTTGGGAGAGTAGATCGGAAACCTTACCGAGCGGTTGGGAGGGTCCATTCGGTTCTATGAAACTAGAAAATTTGGGTTCGAAAAATTAGTTACGCCAATGTTTCCATTGATGTCCTGTCAGTACCTAAGTTGGGTGATTTTTCTGATTATATTTTCATGCAAATGACTTGAGATGAGGCAAGCTCTAGAATCTAAGAGTTCATGCAAATGAGGATAACTATCCTAAAAATCACAATCAGTAAAAATAAGTATGTAAATCAAAGAATCAGGAACATGGGGATAAAACGCATTAAATCATGACATGGCATCTCTAGTGAAGCTCTAAAGGTTTAGAGAATGTACCATTAAGGTTTGAGAAGGATTTGGCAACATTTGGGACCAAATGTTTAGAGGAGCAAAAAGATCATTTTAGAGAGGGTTTGGGAACCAAAATCAACAAAAATGGGTCAAACTAGTTAAATGTGGTCATTTCCCATTTATTGTGATTTTTTAGAATTTTTGAGAAATTTTATAATTTTTTAAGAATTTTTAAGAATTTTTCTTTTTTTTAAAAAATTTTTATGTATCATCTAGATCGCGTCACATGGTTAAATCATGGCCGTTCGATCTATATTATTTTTTATTTTTCAAAAAAATGAATACCGCCTTTACCTGCTGATGTGGCTGCCACATGGCGCCATGTCAATGTCACATCAGCCTTTGATCGGTCCACGTCGAGAGGTTGAAGATAGCCGTGAATGGTCCAAAATTTTTTGATGCTGATCAACAGTGAATTCAACTCCAATCAAATCGATCTAGGTGTCAATGGAATCGTCTTAATCCCTACTACAACATATCTAAAAACTAGCAAGATCTAACAGTGAAAACCACATGAATGAAGCTCAAACCAAAGACTTGATGGCGAAACTCAAGTACATAATCTAGAGCAAATCAAGCTATGCTATTCACAGAGCAAGCTTCAATGGAGTTTAAAGACCTTACCTGCGTGTCTGATTGACTCAATTTGGTCTAGTTTGGGCCAGGGAAGACTCAACAAGTTCGAATATGTTAGAGACTCAATTCAAGGTTTCAATGCAAAACCGAAGCAAAACACAAACATAAATGGAATCAGTGTTGTACTATGAGATGTTTGGAATGGTTTCAAGCAAAATGATCAAGTGAATGGAGATTCGCCATCAATAGACCTTCGAAGCTCTAATAATGGCGCTTACTATTTTAGGGATTCTAGAGCTGAACCAAGGAGTTTACGATGTTCTTTGGGATCTTAGGAACCTCGGACAGTCATTGAGAGGCTTCGATTTTACCTCATGTGGGTTGGTGAAGCTCTAAAACTCCTTTAAGCTTTGGGCATCAATGGTGGCCGAGAGAGTGTTATCTCTCTCTCTCTATATATATTGTTGCATCAGTTACATGAATGACTCCCGTTTGATAAAAAAAAAAACATGTGAATTTTATATACACCCTAACTAAAAAAATTTTATGCGAGAGAGGGGTGAACCGACTCAAATCACATGTGACATCACGTGTATTATGGTCAATCGGCGCCAGGGCTTATGGATAGCTCCAACATGCTTCATTTTGGTTTAGGCGTGCAAAAAAAAAAAAAAGCGGGGGAATCGGCTCAATTTTCTCACGTTTTTTGCTTGGGTATGGCCAGCGCACAAAATGATCTCATTGATTAAGCTCCAACGTCCTCAACTCTTAAGAATTGGCTCAATGGAAGTGGAAGGATGTGGCTAAAAAAGACCATCCCACGACATCCTCAACTGTGGTCGAATTGATCCTCAATTTTGCCTTTAAATCTCGGCTCCCATTGATGTTGATTTTTGTGTTAGGGCTGGCCTTATTACCTAGAGGGGAGTGAATAAGTGATTTCAATGAACTTAAAAAAAAAACAATATAGAATTTAAACAGGTAAGCTTAGACCTTAAGTTTAGATAATGATCGCTAATAAGATTTGAGGTGTTCTCAGCTACAGCAACGTGCACAATTCAACAATCATAATGTAATAACAAAGAGTTTCATGAATAGAGAATTTGTACAAAGATTTTATAATGGTTCAACTTAGTTCAAAGTCCACTTTTTCACGCTAACAGTCAATCAGTTGGATTTCACTAGTAAATATCTCGAAGGTTACAACACCATGACGAATCTTGAGCCAATAGACTTCCTATCTAACACTATCTCACTTGGATGAGAACCACTAAGTATTACAGTGTTTGGATCAAGAAAATATGAAGGATGTGAAGTTACATTGATCTTGAAATTTAAGGTCCTACTCTCTCGTACGTTCACTCTTCGACCTTGAGATCTCCTTTTATATCAAATCACCAATACACTCGTGATTTTGGGTTTCCATAAAATGAATTCTTTTATTAGATGAGTCATCCTTATTTCCTTAATCTACGTCTTTGATTAATCTTCATGATTGAGAATCTCCAAAAACGATCCAACTTAATTTGCTAGCCATTGTGTTGATGTATAATCTCAATTAAATCATCTTAAATATATTTCATGATATTTTGTCGTTGCATGTGAAATACTCCTTTACAGCTTGAGCTACATAAAACGTCTAAGCTTCCCACACAACGTTTGAGCTCCCTGCTCAACATCTGAGCTCCTTGTAGCGTTTGAGTCCCTCAGAACATCATTTGAGCTATCTTGATAGATTAATCCTAAGGTATCTGATCCATACAACTTTGTATAATCTGCAAAATATCATTCACTACATTAACTTTAGGATATGAGATCAATTATGGGTTTTTCTCAACAATCTTTCCATTTTTATGATGATAAAACATCCTCATAAATATACTATTGTTGTATAGAAGAGGTGAGTAACATGGTGATTTGCTACTCAATGAAATTTTGCTAGACAATGATATATCATGGAGCGCTTTAGCAAAGAATAAGTTCTAGGCTAACGATGATTTCATTGTTTCAAATCATTATTAGAAAATAACTAAGTTTTTTCTTCATAAGTTATAGAACCTATATCAGAGTGTTTGAAAATAGAACATAAGTAGGTTTAGAGTATCGACTTTAGAAATTGTAAAGTCTTTTTTAGAGTGAATAAGACTTGTTGTTGACGCCTAAATTTTGGCTAACCTTTAGTCATTATTTTTTGCATAAAAATTAGAAATAATCTTAGTTCTTCCAAAAAGTAAATCAAATCAAGTCATTCATGCATTACATTCGCACTCATTTCTATCAGTAGGGTGAAGATGAGATTGAATCAGTAGGCGATTTGGGCTAAGATTCATTTCAAATTTGTAGCTAAAGGCTTGAGGGTGTGAACTAGAGTTACAATTTTACGGGACCTCAAATTCCAAGATTATTGGAGCTGGTATCTCTAGGATTATGGAATCTCAAAATTCCAAGATATTGAGTTCATAATTCAAAGATTACTTAAACTCATCAAATTTTAAGATTGTTGGAGTTCACTTTTTTGAATCTAATTAGGCCTATTTAAATAATTAACTTTAGAAAAGGTTAATTGATTCGGTAGATGCTCAATTTGAACTCGAAAGTCAAGACAAGCTCATAAATTTTTGGTTGAGGCTTAGGACCATGTGGCCAAAATTTTAAAGGGTTTTGGACTTAATTTCAATTATAAATTAGTCTATTTAGCTCATTTAATTATTGAGGCTTTGAATTAATTATTTGATTAATTAAAGCCCGATTTGAGCTTGAAGATGCACGATAAGCCCCTAAAACAAGCAGAATTCAGTGGGCCCATGGAGTACTCCTTTTTGGTTGAAAATTTGAAGAGTCGTACCCATTAGAACTCTTCAATATTCTTAAATTAGGATTTTTATTATTAAAACTCCAAAAATTTAGAATTTCTAATCTAATGTGTAGCATCTTGAAAACCAGTTTTTCCCAATTACTATTATTTAACTGTAACTGTTGAAAGTATGTCCTAGAGACAACCATGTAATCATTACATGGTGGGTATATGTTGAACTTTCAATTGACATTTACTCAATTGGCAAGACGTGTTCATTCATCTGTCCCATTACTTAGATGAATAAAGTCCATGTTGGGTTTCCGGCGGTCCCGGACGCTACATCATATATGAAAACATGTCATACACGCAGTGGAAGAAATAAATCAATGATGCCCTAGATCGTCTTAGAAATCTTGTATACTTTAATCGAAATCAAACCTTTCTAAAATAAGTTTAGAAATGTACCTGGAATAACAGAGGTTAATCCGGCTCTACTTGTTTGTCCTCAGCCCAAGAGGTGTCGGGCCTCTAATTTAAACACGCCCCGACCATGTGTGACTTGGAGATGGAGACTCAGAGAACAGCCCTCGGATTATACAGTCCTCGCGGCATGTCGACCCGAGCCCTTCTTCTTCAATCAACGGAAACACAACTTTATAGTCCGAATCGATTGATTCTTGAGCTCACTTTCTCACAAATCTGGCACGTATATTTGTGACCTCACAAGTTTCTACCATTGAACCTTAGGCCTCTCACCCCTATTTATAGAGGATTAGGAGAGGAGAGAATGAGGGGCAAGGGCGGTTTATACCGCCCCTCCAAACCACCTCACGTTGCAACAATGGGAGGCCACCACGTGGGCTGCCAACTGGACACATGGCCAGCTAGTACTGGTCAGAGGCACCAAGTTACCGCCTTTGACACGCTACGTGGTAGCCGCCTATGGGGCGGTGGTCAAAGGCTGCAATTTTGCCGTCTTTGGACCAGCTGTCGGCCGGTCGTGGCCTCGTTTTGGGCGACGATCCTCATCCACAGGTTTTAGACATTCTAGCTTGTAGTCCCTTAAGTTTTATGATTAAATCATGTCATTTGATGTGCCAAATGTCTCTGTTAAACGGATAGAAAATCTATCATACTTTTGACTTTTTAGAGGATAACATTTCTTATCCTTTCTTTTGGATAACAAACCTTATCCAATGATGAGCAGACATTATGTAACCATTACGTCATCATGACATCAATGATGTCATGCTTGTGCAATCTATTTCATCCTTTAGTGAGCTTTAGAAAGAGGATACGAATCCAGTTCGTCTTAACTCCTTTTGACTATCCAAATAGTCCTATCGAATTCTCGCGATCCCGTCTTTATTATGGACGTCGCTAGAATCGATTAAGGCGTGTGACATCCATAGTTTCACCCCTGAACTGGTAGTGAGATTTCATCATGGAATTGATCTTCTCAATCAATCCTTAGATCCCACAAACCGTGAGTGACGTTAGCAACATATCACGGTTTAACCAATCAGAATGAAGTACGAGGACAAAGTGAACTTATTGGCCTTGAATTCAGTGTTATTCAATCCTTCTGTCATAACCATGTCCCAATCGAATGAGGGCTATGAATATCTAAGTTAAATCCACAGATTCGATCATATTCATAAATCTATCTAACGTGCATTCGACGAGACTCCTCTCGATTTTGCCTTGGCCAAGGACTTTCTAATGCACCGTTATGCATAGATTGCGTAGACATCAACCTCATCTAATGAGGAGACAAATCCCACTGTTGCTCGTGTCTGTGACTTCGTATATGGAGACTGTAACCATCATGTATAGAGGCAGATCAATGATCGGCCAATATTGTACCTATGAACCACAGCCATCCAATATACAAGTCACATCATGGCTCAAGTCTGAGGACTATTACACATCAAAGCCAAGAGTGATAAGACATTGACAAGCACAAAGCCTCCATTTTAGTCCAATCGCTCTTTCGTCACGTTTAGTGGATTCGATTGAACTCGTTTCAATGCAAACATCTGTGTTTTCAGCTTAGAACATCTAACGTCTGATGACTTGTGACTCGGACTCGTTATCTCTATTGGGCATCCAATGCTCAATAGCGAGGCTGTGAACACACTGGTCTTAACCGGCTCGTGGACACCTAATCCACGATCCTTCGACTAGGAACCAATTTGAAGATCAGAAATCAACTGATAACCCGTCACACATATTCTTGACGCCTCAAGAATGGGTATCAGTTTCAACTGACCTAAGGACTTTATTCATCTAAATAAAAGGGACAAGATAAATAAACATGTGTCTTGCCATTAATATAATATCGATAATACAATATTTATGCCATACATGTGGCCATCACATGGTTGCTTTAGGGCATACTTTTAGCAATCCATAAAATCAGATGTGACTAAAGCCTATTCTTGAGATATCGAGAATATGTGACAGGTCTTCAGTCAATACACGATCTTTAATAGTTCATGGTCAATGGTTTAATAAATGGGCATTATTGAACCCCTCCATACTGGTGCGTTTTTAGGAACTTGACTATTGAATATCAGATACTCAATGGGGATGACGAGTCACAAGTCATTAACATTAGATGTTCGAGTTGAAAACGCGGGGGCTCGTCGAGGATGAGTTTACTAAACGTGACACACAATCAGCGATTAGAAGCATGGAAAGCTTTACGCTAGGTCAACATCTAGTCGCTCAAGCTTTAGTGTGTAAGTGATCCTCAAACCTGAGGCACAATGTTGACTTGTGTGTTGGGTGACTATGGCTCACAAGTGTACATATTGGCAGGTCATCGATTTGCCTCTATACTTGATGGTCATATTATTCACATACGAAGTCACATGTATGCGCAACAATGGGATCGGTCTCCTTGCTACGCGAAGCAAGGTTGTAGTCCTATGCGATCTACTCGTGATGGTGCATTGAAAAATCCTCGACCGGGGTAAGGCGAGATTGTCTTGTGAATGCACATCAGATAGATTGTGGCATATAATTGAATTTGTAGGCTTGATATTTCCATAGCCTCGTTTAATCGAGATAAGGTTAAAATAGAAGGATTGAATTATACTATAAGCCAAAGCGAACAAGTTCATTCATGTTCTCGTAATATTCACACTATTTGGGTAGCTGTGATATGTTGCTAAACGTCACTCATGGGTTGTGAGACCAGGAGACTGATTAGGACAGTCAGTTCTCTTGGTGATACTCATTTGACAATATAAGTCTTACTACCAACTCAATGGTGAACTAGGGATGTCACACACCATAACCGGTGCATAGCGACATCAAATATGGAAGACGATATTGCAAAGGTGTTTGCAATTGACTATTGAGATAGTTAGACAGAAATTAGTTCAAATTGGATTTGATTCTAATTTCTAATCACAAACAGATAAAGTGCTGATACAAGCGCTGCGTAAGTATGATGTCATATGGATGACTACATGATGCAAGCGCTGATGCAAGCATGCGCAAGTATGATGTCATTTGGATGATTATACAATGCAAGCACTGTACAAGCGTGATGTCATCTTAATGTGACATCTGCACGGATCACGAGATGATGAGATAAGATTCTTATTCTCTAGAAAAGTCTAAGGATAAGATCTCTTATCTAGAAATTCTAACAGATAATAGTTGTTATCCAATGAAATCGGACAAAAAACAAGGGAAGCCCAATCCCTATAAATAGAGTTTGAGGGAAATGTTTAGAGGTTTAGACACCCAAAAGTTCATCCATCCTCGTGTGAGTTTCGTGCTGTTCTCGTGACCAAACCTAGGGAGTTTTGAACTCCCGTTTTGTCAAGGATAACCAGAGGTTCGTGAGGTTGTTCGTGATCAAGAACCGAGCTTTACTCGTCGTTTCTCAAGGGTTGCTAGCACAATCGAGGAACGGACAGCCGCGAGCTTTGTCTTCCGTCACCACACGATTAGTGGTGTGTCTAAACTAGAGGTTCGGTACTTGACAAACTCCGAGAACGAGAGAACATGTCCGCCCAAGCATCGATTTTGAGATAAGCCTAAAATCGCTTTGATGCATGATTTAGATTTTCGATTACAACGCACGAGATACCTTAAGACGATCTAAGCGCATGAGCGCATGTGCTTCCGCTGCTTTTCATGTATGTTTTGATTGTCTTGGTCCGTGCGCTGCCGGGATAAATTCCCAACATAATTAACTACCACAATGAGTTGTAATTTGAGACCAATATTACCCTTCTAAATAAATGTCCTTTGAAACCAATTATTTGATGTCATTGAAGGAGAGTATATATGTCACACCCCAATCCTTGAGCATGTGCCATCTCTACCAAATGCCTCAGGTTAGAAAGAATAGCGTCCTAGGCACGCTAACGACCAAATGAAAATTTCTATGCAAGTGAAACATATAATACTCCCAGATAGAAAAATAGATAGGAATAGCAGAGTAGAGAAATTCCATAACCATTAGATTGACCAAACTTTCCAATACATCAACAAAAGTAGAGGATCGCTAATCCTATAGAGCTATACATAATAGTTACAACCCCATTCTTTGGGCCGGCTCCTTAAAACCAGCAAAGAAGTAGGTGGGTCGGGAAGGGTTAGCTACTTATCTACTCCCAAAAGAGGGGCAACTACACCCTCACCCTTGTCATCAACTGAGGTCTCAAAAAGGCCATCGCACTCCTACGACTAAGGAGACAATGGGACGTCATCCGAGGCCATGGACGAGTTGGTCTCGATAGATGGGTTAGTCTCGATATCAGACTCGGGGTCCACTACCTCTCCATAAGGCGTATCAAGGTCCATCAAATCCCAAGCGAGGATATAAAGGGTCGAGTTACGTAGCTCCTCATATCTGCAAAGTGGGCCATGGAGAACATCACCGACATGTAGGAACTAGGCTTTAAAGAGGTGAGCTACTAGTTAGTCAAACCTCTCATCCACCCAGATTGTGTTGACATGATGTTTCTAGTCCCGGTTCATGCTTGGAACCGGATGGGGCACGATATAGAACAACTGGTCGGTAGGACTCCAAATCTGACGGGCCTCTATATCACTGTGAACCTAAAACTGGTAACCACAACGGGGTGAGAAATAAATCTCAGTAAATCAGCGTCTAAGGTCAGCTAGGGTATTGATTTGCTCAGGCAACCTAGGCAAAAATATATCATAAAAGTAGAGAGTCCATCACATCCAAGCTTACCACATCTTAGATCACATTCAAGCAAAAGTCAACTAAAAATAATATTGCATGCTCCAAACAAACAATCAGAATTTCACAAGAGCAATGAGCACCAAATCTCCTTTGTATTCCAGTTATTAATGGTCATAAGGTTCATCGCATATGACTGGTGTAACTAAACACTACGTCTGACAGTCTTTTATGGCATAATCAGATATTG
The DNA here is from genome assembly GCA_019149425.1 of Psidium friedrichsthalianum. Classification (NCBI taxonomy): domain Eukaryota; kingdom Viridiplantae; phylum Streptophyta; class Magnoliopsida; order Myrtales; family Myrtaceae; genus Psidium; species Psidium friedrichsthalianum. Next base: position 14,754 of record JAGVVM010000518.1, on the reverse strand, counting down.
TCTCTTATTTTCAGCGACAACATCTGATAGTCCATAAGATTCGTATGACTGGCATGGCATAAAATTACTCGGAAAAAAAAAATCGTACGACTGGCACGGATCGTACGACTGGTACAGATTTAGAACTCATTACATGACCATACACGCAAGTCGTACACTTAAATCAAAATATATTTTCGTATCTAGAGACAGATAGTTAATGCTTATGTGGTCAAACATGAACCATTTCGATATTCAACAGTCAGACATCAATCACAATTTCAACCAATCGGTAACAATAATAGCATAATGCGCTCAATAATTTGAACCACCCACCAATGGCTACTTCGACTATCAATCAATCAATCAAATGATTCGTCAACCACTCGGCTCTAACTAATCACTCGCTTGCGATCAACAGATACAATAAATCAAACAATCTAATTTTCAGTTAGCTACAACCTACCTCGTAGGTTGATCTAACTTATTTAATTGTGGCCATTTAACCTAAACGTAGTCCTAGCTATTCATACCACAATTGGTCTACATAAATACCTAATTAAACTAGTTATCTAATTCCTGAATGCAATTAACAACTTAATCGAGAGTTAGGGCTAACTTATAATAACGTCGACGAGGACGTACGAACGCGACTTGAGTTAACCAGTGGCAAGGAAATTTTGGCCAGTGGTAGCGATAATACAACAATCCTTGGATGACCAAACAGAGCATGACGAGGCTAAAAAGGAGGCTGAACAAAGGTGGATCGAGGCGTTGGAGTTTATAATAGTGGTTAGTCATAACGGAGCTTCGGCAGCGTGAATGGAGGGAGTTGACTGTGATAAAACGAGCTCAAGCTAGGGAAAAAAGTGGCAATTGTGCGAGCTTGGGGAAGGAAGAGGAGTTGTGGCACGAGTTGGGGCTAGAGAAGGGTTGACGATAGAGGTGGAGGTAGCAGTGCTAGCATCAGACGTACTCGAGCCCGCAGAGGCTTCGGTTGGGAGCGATGGTGATAGTGACTGCGACGAGCTGTGGTGGAGGTGGTTGACAGATGAGGGAGGTTGAAGTAGTTAGCTCGGTTGGCAGAGTAAGGAGGAGGGTCGAGGTTCACGAGGGGGTCTCAACGAGGCTCGTGCAACCATAGGAGGAGGTGATACACGTGAGGGATAGCCAACAAGCTTGGTCGACTAGGCGATGGTGGTAACGACTGGAAGCAGTAGAGGGAAGGATGGCGACAGGCTGAGAGCAATAGAGGAGGAGTGGGCAACGGCGATAATGAGAAAAAAAGACCAGAGTAAGGAGGAGGGTCGAGGTTCACGAGGGGGTCTCAACGAGGCTCGTGCAACCATAGGAGGAGGTGATGCACGTGAGGGACGGCCAACGAGCTTGGTCGACTAGGCGATGGTGGTAACGACTGGAAGCGGTAGAGGGAAGGACGGCGACAGGTTGAGAGCAATGGAGGAGGAGTGGGCAACGGCGGTGATGAGAAAAAAAGACCACAGGAAGGAGGAGAAGATGCCAAGCTACAGCCCCAAGAGGAAGAAGACTCGATAGCTGGAAAGGGAAACAGAAAAAGTTTCTCCTTGCAACGTTAAAACGGAGAAAGGACAAGTGAAAATGGAGAAATGATAGGGAAGAAGTTAGAGCAAGGGAAGAGAAAGTGGTGCACGATAATCCAAGGGAAAAGAAGAGAGAGAGAGTTGTTTTTTTTTTTTGGGGAGTCATTCAGCTGAAAAAAAGGGTTAGGAAGGGGAGCAAGTACACGGTGGATTGAACATGGAAAAGGAGAAAAAAGGTCAAATTATATTTTGAATTTTATTGTCCTATATATATAAATTTTGAGGGCAAACGAGTAATTAGGTAATTTTAGGACATGGTAAATATTTGGCACAACAAATAAAGGTATTTCTGGAAATCTCACAACAAGGGTTCGGACAAGGCTAGGTTCGGCATGAACGAAAAATTTTACGGTGCGAATAGACAAATGAACTCTTGATTGTCGCTTCAAACTAATTAAAAATTCACATCCAAAAATTATTCCTTTTCCACAAAAATTCAAATTTTATTTATTTTCAATTCTTCGAAATTTCAGGACGTCACAATATGAATGAGAGGTAGTCCATCACTTAATTAGTCCTAAATAATTAAGAAATAGCCGAAATGGATTAGAAGGTTGGTTTATCATGAAATAAGTTCACAATAAGTTATAGCAGATTAGGTTGAAGTCCATTTCTCTTCTACGAAGGTCATTTTGGATATACCGCAAACTATATTCGCAATAAGTGATGGAGGGTATAATCAACCAGAAGGTGTGCGACATTACGTTCTAATGAAAAAAATCCAATTTTTAGGGATTGTAACATAGAAATTTCGTCCAGTCAAAATTCTCTGAACTGATGCGCGTAAAGACATGATTATTCGTCTAAGCCTAAAGATGGATTTAATGTCATGATGAGCTGTGACATATGGACCACAGCCAAGAGACATTGTGCTACGTCACAAATAATTGAGTAACCAAATTATCAGGAGTTTTGCCCTAGAGGTTGTTACCTAATTTAGGTCCTAGGGTTTGAAATTAATAATTCAAATCTAGGAACAAATTTGGTGCCTTGAAATTTAACTCAAGGGTCGCTCCACATTGAAATAGTGACTTGTAGTATATGGCAGGCTATACATGGCATAATCAAAGTTCAAAGGAAGATGACATCGGATGGAATTGGCTAGAATTTGGCCACTAATCGAGTTGCCATGCACAAAAATGAAGAGAAGTGTCGTGAATGGAAATGAGTGTGATGGAACATGAAAAAGGGGTACACTTAGCATGTTACTTCCTCAATCCACCAAGATTGCGATCATTGGATTTATGAGGAATGAAAACATCATCTTGAGGGTGCTCTCCCTCATGTAATTTGCTGGTGAAAAGGAGAAAGGGTGTGTTGGGCAAGAGGGAGAAAAAGTCTCTTACTATCTCATTTTGGGGGACAAGCAAAGCTCTGGTTAAACCTTGCCACCACCACCAACCACCAAAGTTCCACCGGAGACCAAACCAACCACCATCGCCATCACTAACCAAAGCACGTAAACTCCTCTCTCTTGCCCTCTCTTACTTGATTGTGCCTCATTTGAGTCCATAAGGCAGTAAATATGGAGGTTGAAGCCTCAAATTGAATGAGAGCTAAAAAGGATAGAAAGTAGGCAATGGTGATGGTTAAGGTGTTGGTATTGAAGTAACGTGAGCTAGAGGTGAACATAGGCGAGTGAACCAACTGGCTTGAATCAATTTCTTTAGCCATTATCTTCTGTTTCTTATTTGATTGATATTGATTGTTTGATCCTTATGTGGACCTCTAGATATGTTAGCACAGTTAAACCCTATAGTCTTAAGTAACAGTATTATGTGGAAGTTAACCGAGTAGTTTAAATTATACCGAGGAATGGAACTCTACGAAAGTGGACTTAAATGAAGGTGTGGAGGCATTAACAAGAATATCCAAGTTAGGTTAGTCATGGCCATCAAGTTATAGTAGAATTTTTTGTCAATAGAATGTGAAATCATAAAGCCTACAAAGATGGGATTTGGTTCTAAAATTTGAGAATGGTTGGGCATATTGGTTAGCCATATGAGAGATGAAGAATCTCATTTAACCCTCATATCTTATGTCGTTGCAAATTGAATGTGGGTAATGTTTGAATTTGAGAGTGTTTGGGTTCAACAAGCCAAATGGTAGTGTACCATAGTTACGAATTTTGTACTTGTTCAGTTATATTGATTGATATGTACATATTTAGTGTGGCTTACTCCGTATTTATTGGATTGCATAACATTGCATATACTCGACAAAAGGGGCGGAGGGCCATGAAAAGAAAATGTGATTATTTCCCCGAGGGAGATGGGATGCCTTAGTGGTGGCACTAAGAGGATTGCATGGTATATAACACGAAGCCTCAAAGTGAGTAATTCATGGCGAGGAGTTGCCATGAAGGATGGAGGTAAAGGTGGAAAAAGTACTAAAGTATAAGTCGGTAAATGACTCGGGTGCAATGTTGGTAAACAAATAAATGGGAGATCATGCATTCATTTGTATGCATTACCATGAATTACTACATTGCATGCTGTGTGTAAAATTTTGTTCTTTGTTTAGTTTGATAGATGCCAATTCACTCATAAAGGGCCCGACTGTTATGATGAATCGAGCGAGAGCTAGAGTGATCGAATTTGCTTGTTAAGTTACTTATACTTATGGTATTTTTTTTTTCTATTTTAGATTGATAGAAATGGGCTCAATTTTGATACCCCTAGAGTCTCGCTACAGCCTTCCCATTTCCACCATCATTGAGTCACAAATTTTGATCTTCCCAACGTGCTTAGTGTTACTCTCACCCATGTCATTTCCATCGTGACTATCGATGTAGTCATTAGCATGGCCCACAAGGAGTACAAGTTTGTGTCGATATTCATCAATATTGACGGATAGCACGGGAACCCAATACCTCATGTGTTCTTCGATGAGGATGATGGGGATGATGGTGGAGATATCTTAGGTGATCGAGTGGCAACTAGTGGGCCAACAATAGCAGCGTCTTAGGTGGGGTCAAATGAGCCGACGATAAGACGTTTCTCTTTTGGAAGTTTGCATGTGAAGTGCGAATGCGGTATTTTGACTTACATTTGGGTAGGGGAATTTGATGTGTATATAGCTAGGCTGGGTGAACCCAGGTTATGGTCTCTATATAGACATGTCATTAGAACTCAAAATGTAAACAAACAAACATAAGTTATCTATCTAACGTGGCTAGCTGATGGTGTTCGTTCGTGAGTGTGTGTGTGTGTGTGTGTATATATATATATATATATATACATACCCGCTCTTTACTTGTGTTTCATGTCTTCCACTGCATGACAATAACCTATAATGACTTGAATAATAAGGATAATTGATGGTGGTGGCTTGGGCATCACGGCTCTGGTGGTAGTACCCGGAGCAAGTTGCTACATAATGGCCTAATATTAATCCTACTCTAACTGGGTCTATCCAACGGTCTACAATAACTCATATTCCTACTAGAATTAGGACTAGCCTAACTCTATATGAACACATGAAGCCTTCATTAGAAGGGGTTACGAGCATTAAGGCTTGAGTAGAGAAATTCAAGAAGTGTGAAAGTTCCTTTGACATTGAACTCCCCCCCTTATCCCCACCTTACCTCCAACTTATCGCCCCCATGCTATCGCTTGACCACGGTCACCTTGTCGCCAATCAACCCTGCACACCACCAATGGCTAGTCGCTTCCATCGAACCCTCATCACCATTCATTACACAACTTAGCTTAGTCACACTGCCGCTACTACCTTAGTGTCACCAGAACAGCCACGCCATCGCCAAGCTCCCGTTGCCTCCCCTTGCACCATCACTGGAGTAGCCACACCGCTATCGCCTTGTGTCAATGCTACCAAGCCCTCTGCCACAGTTGCCCTAACTCTATCGCAACTTCGTCTTGCACCACCCTCACCGGTAGCCCCTGCATAGCCCAGCAACAATTGCTGCCTAGCTTATTTCATCTCTAGTTTGGCCCAAATTTCACCAAACGAATCAAGGTAATTTCATTTATTCTTAATAAGATCAATTTGTGATTGAGTTATGATGAAAAGCATGCTATTTTGGTGCCTTGTTCATGATATTTATATGCTGTTTTGAGGGCCCAAATTGAGGTCATTCATCCCATGTTTTATGAGCACTATCTTGAGTAGATTTTTACGGGACCATATAGGTAATTCTCTAATCCTTTGATTGTAAATCATTGCTTGTTTGATTTGAAACTAGTATATATATTTTTTTATGATAAAAAAAATATTGACCAAAAAGGTGAACTTTTATTAAGCATTAAAATTGAACCCTTTGAGATATTGCTTGTGACGTATTTCCTTCAATACAACCACATATACCGCCTTATGGGCCCTAATTTGGAGTTGTTTGAAATGGTTCATGTCCTAGCATATCGAAAATTGGCTAAATTTTGATTATTGATTTTAGTTCACATTTTAGCAAGAAAAACTAAAAGTTGGAATTTTCATTGAACTAAAAAATCAGATTTTTTGGTACTTATTTTCCTATGGCCAAACTTGGCACAATTTTTCTGAATTAAAATTGTAAATCCAAACCTAGATATGTCCTATCAGTAGCCATTTGGGTATGATATTTTCGGATTAACAGAAAGGGGAAGTTAGCCAATTCGATCTATAACCATTTAGATCCGATTCACTAGCTTCTCGAACCAATTTTGAGTCCAAGGAAGAGGAATTTTTTTTGAAAAAATTCAAAATGAATATTCATGGATTTGCATTGTGATTATCAAGGTTTTTTTTTTTTATATTCATTGACTTTCTTTGGATTATTATGTTTGTTTGGACTGGTCATTACCATATCTTGTTTGAATTCCATATTTAAAATCCAAAAAAATTTAGTAAGATATGATTTCTTAGAAACCTCTATCTAATTGAGATTTTAGAAAAGACCTTAGAATTGGAAATTTGGAGCAAAAATCGAGGTAAGGAATTGTCCATGCATATCCTAAAAGTTCGAAAATTCTAAAAGAAAAATACTAAAAAAATCTTCTCATATCTAATGCATATCCATATTTTCCATATCCCATGCATATTTTTGCATATCACATTTCCATATTACGTTTGCATATCATGTTTACATATCGCATTTTCATTTCCATGTTTGCATATTCATATTTTTGCATGTCATGTTTTCAAGTATCACCCATTATACCTACCTTTTATTTCTTTCTTTCAAATGTTACATTATGCATGCCTTAATTTTTTGCATAAATGGTTGTGTCCTCTTTTCACATATTTCTATTTTGTCATGTCATATGCTAATACTTTGCACATCACTATTTGCCATGCCATGATTGATTGCCATTATGCTAGCCATTCTATTACCATGTCATTGAATCTTTGTGCATCTCATGTTCACATGTTTTGCATATCCCATGTCGCATGCTCATATATCTAGCATATCTCATGTTTTATTATATGCATATTTGCATGTCCATGGCACATTTTATTTATCATCTCATTTTGCATTTTTAATTTAATTGAATGCATAATTGTCTGCACATTGCTGATTGTCATGCATTATGTCTTCTTTGATGTCATGTCATTTTTGTACATTTTAATTGATTAGTTACTTCGCATATAGGGTAAGATGGCTTTAATTCCATTTTGTAATGCAATGCATCTTTGATTTTGATTCATTTCATTGCATTCATATCCTTCATGCATTCCATTAAAAAGTGAAAACATTGTCGCGACCCGAAAGAATTTAATTTATTTTTATCAGGTGAACGAATTATCCGGTTATTAAATTGACTAACCTAATATAGACTCTCTGAAGCCCTACCGAATTGCAACTTTGGTTTTTGTTCAAATGTTTTTTGAATTTGGAGTCACCACTAATCATTTTGGTAGACAAATCAGACACCTAAATAAATTAACAGGAGAATTAATTTTATTTCTCGAACCAGAGAAAACGAGTTCAGGGACTTGGTTATGCTAGATTACTCTAATGCCTTTCGGTACCACTTTATTTCATGAAAATCATTGGATGATTCGAAAAAGTTTGGGTCAAACTGCCTAGAAGGGCAAAATGGTCATTTTCAAGGCTCGAAAAATGAAAATAGGTCAAACCAGTTGAATGTTGCCATTTTCTATTTTCCACAATTTTTGAGAATTTTTCGAAATTTTTTCGAGACAATTACCTATAAAGGGAAAAATCATCATTTTTGAAAAGATCAGGAAGGGAAATCATCAAAAATGGATTGGCCAGTCGAAATGGCCCGTTTCCTAACTTTTGAGATTTTCTGAATTTTTGAAAATTTTCAAGACAATTTATCCATAAGGGGTAAAATCGTCATTTTTAAAAGATCCGGAAGGGAATCATCAGAAATAGGATTAGCTAGTCGAAATGGCCCGTTCCTAATTTTCCGAATTTTCCTGAATTTTTCGAATTTTTCAAGACAATGTACCCACAATGGGCAAAATCTTCATTTTGAAAAGTTCAGGAAGGGGAAACCATCCAAATAGGATTAGCTAGTCGAAATGGCCCGTTTACTAAATTTTGGATTTTTCTGAATTTTCTGGAATTTTTCAAGACAATTTGCCGATAAGGGGTAAAATCGTCATTTAAAAAGATCAGGAAGGGAAATCATCAAAAATAAGATTGCCGAGGTCTGCAATGGCCTGTCTCCTAGTTTTTGAGATTTTTCTATTCCTAGAAAAAATCTCAAAACTAGGAGACAGGCCATTTCGGACTGGCCAATCTTATTTTTGATGATTGTCCCTTCTGATCTTTTTAAAATGAGATTTTACCCTTATCGTCAAATTGTCTGAAAATTCCAGAAATTCAGAAAAAATCAAAACTTTAGTAAACGGCCATTTCACTAGCTAATCCTATTTTTTGATGTTTCCCTTCCTGAACTTTTCAAAATGAAGATTTTGCCCATTGTGGGTAGCATTGTCTTGAAAATTTCGAAAAATTAAAGGAAATTCGGAAAATTAGGAACGGGCCATTTCGACTAGCTAATCCTATTTCTGATGATTTCCCTTCCGGATCTTTTAAAAATGACGATTTTACCCCTTATGGATAAATTGTCTTGAAAATTTTCAAAAATTCAGAAAATCTCAAAAGTAGGAAACGTGCCATTTCGACTGGCCAACCTATTTTTGATGATTTCCCTGCCTGATCTTTTCAAAATGATGATTTTTCCCTTTATAGGTAATTGTCTCGGAAAAATTTCGAAAAATTCTCAAAAATTGTGGAAAATAGAAAATGGCGAACATTCAACTGGTTTGACTATTTTCATTTTTCGAGCCTTGAAAAATGACCATTTTGCCCTTCTAGGCAGTTTGACCCAAACTTTTTCGAATCATCCAATGATTTTTATGAAATAAAGTGGTACCGAAAGGGCATTAGAGTAATCTAGCATAACCAAGTCCTGAACTCGTTTTCTCTGGTTTCCAGAAATAAATTAATTCTCCTGTTAATTTATTTAGGTGTCTGATTTGTCTACCAAAAATGATTAGTGGTGACTCAAATTCAAAAAACATTTGAACAAAAACAAAGTTGGCAATTCGGTAGGGCTTCAGAGAGTCTATATTAGTTAGTCAATTTAATTACCGGATAATTCGTTCACCTGATAAAAATAAATTAAATTCTTTCGGGTCGCGACAATGTTTTCACTTTTTAAATGGAATGCATGAGGATATGAATGCAATGAAATGATCAAAATCAAAGATGCATTGCATTACAAAATGGAATTAAAGCATCTTACCTATATGCGAAGTTAACTAATCAATTAAAATGTACAAAAATGACATGACATCAAAGAGACATAATGCATGACAATCAGCATGTGCAGACAATTATGCATTCAATTAACATTAAAAATGCAAAATGATATGATAAATAAAATGTGCCATGGACATGCAAATATGCATATAATAAAACATGAGATATGCTAGATATATGAGCATGCGACATGGGATATGCAAACATGTGAACATGAGATGCACAAAGATTCAATGACATTGGTAATAGAATGGCATAGCATAATGGCAATCAATCATGGCATGGCAAATAGTGATGTGCAAAGTATTAGCATATGACATGACAAAATATGAAATATGTGAAAAGAGACCACAACCATTTATGCAAAAATTAAGCATGCATAATGTAACATTTGAAAGAAAGAAAATAAAGGTAGGTATAATGGGTGATACTTGAAAACATGACATGCAAAAATATGAATATGCAAACATGGAAATGAAAATGCGATATGTAAACATGATATGCAAACGTAATATGGAAATGTGATATGCAAAAATATGCATGGGATATGGAAAATATGGATATGCATTAGATATGAGAAGATTTTTTTAGTATTTTTCTTTTAGAATTTTCGAACTTTTAGGATATGCATGGACAATTCCTTACCTCGATTTTTGCTCCAAATTTCCAATTCTAAGGTCTTTTCTAAAATCTCAATTAGATAGAGGTTTCTAAGAAATCATATCTTACTAAATTTTTTTGGATTTTAAATATGGAATTCAAACAAGATATGGTAATGACCAGTCCAAACAAACATAATAATCCAAAGAAAGTCAATGAATATAAAAAAAAAAAACCTTGATAATCACAATGCAAATCCATGAATATTCATTTTGAATTTTTTCAAAAAAAATTCCTCTTCCTTGGACTCAAAATTGGTTCGAGAAGCTAGTGAATCGGATCTAAATGGTTATAGATCGAATTGGCTAACTTCCCCTTTCTGTTAATCCGAAAATATCATACCCAAATGGCTACTGATAGGACATATCTAGGTTTGGATTTACAATTTTAATTCAGAAAAATTGTGCCAAGTTTGGCCATAGGAAAATAAGTACCAAAAAATCTGATTTTTAGTTCAATGAAAATTCCACTTTTAGTTTTTCTTGCTAAAATGTGAACTAAAATCAATAATCAAAATTTAGCCAATTTTCGATATGCTAGGACATGAACCATTTCAAACAACTCCAAATTAGGGCCCATAAGGCGGTATATGTGGTTGTATTGAAGGAAATACGTCACAAGCAATATCTCAAAGGGTTCAATTTTAATGCTTAATAAAAGTTCACCTTTTTGGTCAATATTTTTTTTATCATAAAAAAATATATATACTAGTTTCAAATCAAACAAGCAATGATTTACAATCAAAGGATTAGAGAATTACCTATATGGTCCCGTAAAAATCTACTCAAGATAGTGCTCATAAAACATGGGATGAATGACCTCAATTTGGGCCCTCAAAACAGCATATAAATATCATGAACAAGGCACCAAAATAGCATGCTTTTCATCATAACTCAATCACAAATTGATCTTATTAAGAATAAATGAAATTACCTTGATTCGTTTGGTGAAATTTGGGCCAAACTAGAGATGAAATAAGCTAGGCAGCAATTGTTGCTGGGCTATGCAGGGGCTACCGGTGAGGGTGGTGCAAGACGAAGTTGCGATAGAGTTAGGGCAACTGTGGCAGAGGGCTTGGTAGCATTGACACAAGGCGATAGCGGTGTGGCTACTCCAGTGATGGTGCAAGGGGAGGCAACGGGAGCTTGGCGATGGCGTGGCTGTTCTGGTGACACTAAGGTAGTAGCGGCAGTGTGACTAAGCTAAGTTGTGTAATGAATGGTGATGAGGGTTCGATGGAAGCGACTAGCCATTGGTGGTGTGCAGGGTTGATTGGCGACAAGGTGACCGTGGTCAAGCGATAGCATGGGGGCGATAAGTTGGAGGTAAGGTGGGGATAAGGGGGGGAGTTCAATGTCAAAGGAACTTTCACACTTCTTGAATTTCTCTACTCAAGCCTTAATGCTCGTAACCCCTTCTAATGAAGGCTTCATGTGTTCATATAGAGTTAGGCTAGTCCTAATTCTAGTAGGAATATGAGTTATTGTAGACCGTTGGATAGACCCAGTTAGAGTAGGATTAATATTAGGCCATTATGTAGCAACTTGCTCCGGGTACTACCACCAGAGCCGTGATGCCCAAGCCACCACCATCAATTATCCTTATTATTCAAGTCATTATAGTTATTGTCATGCAGTGGAAGACATGAAACACAAGTAAAGAGCGGGTATGTATATATATATATATATATATACACACACACACACACACACTCACGAACGAACACCATCAGCTAGCCACGTTAGATAGATAACTTATGTTTGTTTGTTTACATTTTGAGTTCTAATGACATGTCTATATAGAGACCATAACCTGGGTTCACCCAGCCTAGCTATATACACATCAAATTCCCCTACCCAAATGTAAGTCAAAATACCGCATTCGCACTTCACATGCAAACTTCCAAAAGAGAAACGTCTTATCGTCGGCTCATTTGACCCCACCTAAGACGCTGCTATTGTTGGCCCACTAGTTGCCACTCGATCACCTAAGATATCTCCACCATCATCCCCATCATCCTCATCGAAGAACACATGAGGTATTGGGTTCCCGTGCTATCCGTCAATATTGATGAATATCGACACAAACTTGTACTCCTTGTGGGCCATGCTAATGACTACATCGATAGTCACGATGGAAATGACATGGGTGAGAGTAACACTAAGCACGTTGGGAAGATCAAAATTTGTGACTCAATGATGGTGGAAATGGGAAGGCTGTAGCGAGACTCTAGGGGTATCAAAATTGAGCCCATTTCTATCAATCTAAAATAGAAAAAAAAATACCATAAGTATAAGTACTTAACAAGCAAATTCGATCACTCTAGCTCTCGCTCGATTCATCATAACAGTCGGGCCCTTTATGAGTGAATTGGCATCTATCAAACTAAACAAAGAACAAAATTTTACACACAGCATGCAATGTAGTAATTCATGGTAATGCATACAAATGAATGCATGATCTCCCATTTATTTGTTTCCAACATTGCACCCGAGTCATTTACCGACTTATACTTTAGTACTTTTTCCACCTTTACCTCCATCCTTCATGGCAACTCCTCGCCATGAATTACTCACTTTGAGGCTTCGTGTTATATACCATGCAATCCTCTTAGTGCCACCACTAAGGCATCCCATCTCCCTCGGGGAAATAATCACATTTTCTTTTCATGGCCCTCCGCCCCTTTTGTCGAGTATATGCAATGTTATGCAATCCAATAAATACGGAGTAAGCCACACTAAATATGTACATATCAATCAATATAACTGAACAAGTACAAAATTCGTAACTATGGTACACTACCATTTGGCTTGTTGAACCCAAACACTCTCAAATTCAAACATTACCCACATTCAATTTGCAACGACATAAGATATGAGGGTTAAATGAGATTCTTCATCTCTCATATGGCTAACCAATATGCCCAACCATTCTCAAATTTTAGAACCAAATCCCATCTTTGTAGGCTTTATGATTTCACATTCTATTGACAAAAATTCTACTATAACTTGATGGCCATGACTAACCTAACTTGGATATTCTTGTTAATGCCTCCACACCTTCATTTAAGTCCACTTTCGTAGAGTTCCATTCCTCGGTATAATTTAAACTACTCGGTTAACTTCCACATAATACTGTTACTTAAGACTATAGGGTTTAACTGTGCTAACATATCTAGAGGTCCACATAAGGATCAAACAATCATATCAATCAAATAAGAAACAGAAGATAATGGCTAAAGAAATTGATTCAAGCCAGTTGGTTCACTCGCCTATGTTCACCTCTAGCTCACGTTACTTCAATACCAACACCTTAACCATCACCATTGCCTACTTTCTATCCTTTTTAGCTCTCATTCAATTTGAGGCTTCAACCTCCATATTTACTGCCTTATGGACTCAAATGAGGCACAATCAAGTAAGAGAGGGCAAGAGAGAGGAGTTTACGTGCTTTGGTTAGTGATGGCGATGGTGGTTGGTTTGGTCTCCGGTGGAACTTTGGTGGTTGGTGGTGGTGGCAAGGTTTAACCAGAGCTTTGCTTGTCCCCCAAAATGAGATAGTAAGAGACTTTTCTCCCTCTTGCCCAACACACCCTTTCTCCTTTTCACCAGCAAATTACATGAGGGAGAGCACCCTCAAGATGATGTTTTCATTCCTCATAAATCCAATGATCGCAATCTTGGTGGATTGAGGAAGTAACATGCTAAGTGTACCCCTTTTTCATGTTCCATCACACTCATTTCCATTCACGACACTTCTCTTCATTTTTGTGCATGGCAACTCGATTAGTGGCCAAATTCTAGCCAATTCCATCCGATGTCATCTTCCTTTGAACTTTGATTATGCCATGTATAGCCTGCCATATACTACAAGTCACTATTTCAATGTGGAGCGACCCTTGAGTTAAATTTCAAGGCACCAAATTTGTTCCTAGATTTGAATTATTAATTTCAAACCCTAGGACCTAAATTAGGTAACAACCTCTAGGGCAAAACTCCTGATAATTTGGTTACTCAATTATTTGTGACGTAGCACAATGTCTCTTGGCTGTGGTCCATATGTCACAGCTCATCATGACATTAAATCCATCTTTAGGCTTAGACGAATAATCATGTCTTTACGCGCATCAGTTCAGAGAATTTTGACTGGACGAAATTTCTATGTTACAATCCCTAAAAATTGGATTTTTTTCATTAGAACGTAATGTCGCACACCTTCTGGTTGATTATACCCTCCATCACTTATTGCGAATATAGTTTGGCGGTATATCCAAAATGACCTTCGTAGAAGAGAAATGGACTTCAACCTAATCTGCTATAACTTATTGTGAACTTATTTCATGATAAACCAACCTTCTAATCCATTTCGGCTATTTCTTAATTATTTAGGACTAATTAAGTGATGGACTACCTCTCATTCATATTGTGACGTCCTGAAATTTCGAAGAATTGAAAATAAATAAAATTTGAATTTTTGTGGAAAAGGAATAATTTTTGGATGTGAATTTTTAATTAGTTTGAAGCGACAATCAAGAGTTCATTTGTCTATTCGCACCGTAAAATTTTTCGTTCATGCCGAACCTAGCCTTGTCCGAACCCTTGTTGTGAGATTTCCAGAAATACCTTTATTTGTTGTGCCAAATATTTACCATGTCCTAAAATTACCTAATTACTCGTTTGCCCTCAAAATTTATATATATAGGACAATAAAATTCAAAATATAATTTGACCTTTTTTCTCCTTTTCCATGTTCAATCCC